>CABFWB010000959.1:49095-70681 GCA_902151455.1 Timema bartmani
ATGGAGAGGTCAGGCACTATTGAGGGTGTTTTTACTATCCGGTGATGGAGAGGTCAGGCACTATTGAGGGTGTTTTTACTATCCGGTGATGGAGAGGTCAGGCACTATTGAGGGTGTTTTTACTATCCGGTGATGGAGAGGTCAGGCACTATTGAGGGTGTTTTTCCCACCAGCTGATTTCTCACTCTCCCTTCACTCTAACGGTGGTACATTTTCTCTAAATTATATTTTCCTCATCTATACTCCATTTGTGTAAATTCATTCACAGATTCCAGATGATTAGTAAGATGTGTGACCCACTTCGATGGCCATGTGGTCTATGGCATCACCCCCAGCTCGAATCTCGGTCGGGTGTACTGAGAGTGGTTTTCCCTAAATTGTTTTCCACTCTATTTCCACGAAAATGTGGGTACACATCTTCTAAATATAACCTTCATAAACCTTAAAACAATTACTCTAATAAGTACATTAGCGTATAATCAAAACGGGTAGTAAGACGTGGTGATAAAAAATAAAAATAATATGTTAAAAAAATGGTGATTTAATCAAAGAATTTACCTGGATGACTCAGTCAAGTTGTTTCTAGTTATCGCTTTTGTTGGTCAGCGTATGTATTCCTGAATGCGTTATTGAGCGTCTCGAGTGGTTTTCCTCTGCAAAGTTAAATGTAAAAATCATTCGAGTTCAAGGGCGGATCCAGGACCTGATTCATAAGGCTCCTTTAAAATACATTTAATATTGTTAATTAATCAAGTTTTTTATTTATAATTATCTTAATAATAATATTGTCAATTTATAAAAAATTTAATGAATAATTATAATAAAAAAAAGGGGGGACTTGTAATAAAAACACAATTTTGACTAACAATTTTGTAATTTTAATTTTAAAAAACCGTCACTCACTGTATCAGTAAAAGTAAGAAATATGTACAGCACATGGGCCTAAAATGTTTTAGTAGGTATAAATAGAAAAAATATGTATTTAAATACAAATAATTGGTCATCATACTAAACTTACAGGAGAGTTTTAGTTTTAAGCAACTTGCTTTTCTACACATTAAAGGTAAGTTAAAAGAGTTATTGATTTGGTCATATAAAAGATAGGGTAAAGGAGGCGTTAGTAATTTTTACAACATTAATATATTTATGGATTAAATAAAAAAGCTGTTATAGTTGTTACGGCTATAGACGCATATAGATATCATAGTCTGTAAATTGAAAACTGACACCTAGACACGGGAGCGAACTCGGTACCTTTAGCTTAATATGACAGTACTCTGAGACCCACTGAGCCATCCATAAATCTTTTCATATGCAGCGTCGTTCTTCACTCATATTTGTAACCGGTGGTTTACACACGTCCATCACAGACTCAGCCTTAAAATATGAGTGAAGTATGACGCTGGGTATGGGGTGATCCCTGGATAGCTCAGTGGTTAGAGCATTGGCGTCCTAAGCCAAAATTTCAGGGCTGGATACCCTTTCTTGGTGTCATTTTTCAATTTATTTGAATAATATTTGAATAATATTTGAAAATCAAAGTTTACCTTTCATTGCTCCCAGGAATTTAATTTTCAAACGATTACTCCTTCCTCCCTCTTTTCCCATCTCCTCCAATTCTGTTCCTACTTCAGGGGTCGGTGTTGAACAAGAGCATTTCAGTACGTCTTACCAGCAGCCATTAAAGGTGTAGGTTGAGACAATGGAGGTAATGAGGCGGTATAGTTTCAAAACACTTGCCACGGCTCGTTAGCGTGGGACTTATTACAAGAGTATATCGGAGAATTCAACTAACGATGCAACACTAGTCTGTAAGGCGGTCTTATCCTCACCCGCCACTTTTGTGTTGGCCGGCGTAACTTCATCCAAGACTGTTCACCGCCGTAAACTCCCCACAAGTTCTAGAAGGGGAACATGTCTGAAACTTACAGTCAATGTAGACGTGTTTAACCGTAGAGGAGGAAGATTTACCATAAACCGGGGGCCTTAAGAGCTTTCTAGAGCATATTAGCTTAGCTTAGCTCGTTAACTCATGATGTGTCAATTTTGTAACAATAACTCTCAACTGTAACTTTCATATTATAGAAATGGCTAATGGAAATAAATCTAGGTAGAATATTTGTCTATTTATCTAATGTTTTTAGGTTGTACACGTATGTATTAATTACGCTAAGGAGTTAGGTATGAGGAAGGTTTAATTTAGATTAAATGTACCTTCATTTGGGTGGAGAAAAAGTGGAAAACAATTTAGGAAAAAAACACTCTCCTTACACCCGACCGGGATTCGAATTTCTATCATACCGTAATTGGCAGTCTAGTTTATTGTAAGAGTTATGCCTTAGCGCAGTGGTTCTCAAATTGTGGTAGACGTACCCCAGGAGAGCAGCTCTCAAGGGAAAATTGGCAAAATGACAAGTGAAAACATGACGGAGGACCAAACGTGACGGGGAATTTTAGAGGCGATTGAGAGCTATATTTTCCTTTGCTTATTTACCATTTTACCTGTCATTTGGGGAAATTTTATCTTGGAGGGGAAATTTTATCTTGAAGGTTCAATAGACTTTTAGTCATGACCAAGAGGTACAATATGAAAAAGTTTGAGAATCACTGCCTTATTTATTATTTAGTTTTAAACCCTTATTAAAAATACCCTCTCTCCCGCTTTTGAATACTTTTTGGCACATCTTAGGTGTAAATTTTTTTATTGTTTTTAAATATGAAAATTTGTTGCATAGAGCAACAGAAATTACTTTCGAAAGTAATTGCGTCACGTTTTAAATATAATGAAAGATTCTTCCTTTTGAATATTTTTAAGATTTTAATTTTTTTGGTACACCCTCAGCATATAAGATTTCACTAAAAAAATATATATAATTATGAAACTCAAGGCTGGAGTCAATACAGATCTACTCATCTGCTTTCAAGTGTCACGGGGTATGTTCTGTTAACTAAGGTTGCCCATGTGGGTGTTCCAAATGGGAGGCGTATTGGATTACCATCTGCTGGGGGTGTGGCAACCTCCTACCCTCACCGCGAAAGAATATTTCAGAAATCTAACCTTGTGTGAGGGAATTTTAGAGCAGTAGAACGTAATTATAAGCCAATTTCATGAGTTTAAAGAGTCAATTTTCGCAACAAAAAAAAGTTTCTGAGCAATTAACAAAAAAGAAACATTATATTTTTCATAAGTTTATTGAACAGAACAAATTGAAAGGATAGCTGTTGGAGAGGGAATGGGAGGAAATTTACATTTTATAATTTTTTCTCTCTGTTAGCTCGGATATTGGTGATTCAAATTTGCTAGTAGCAAATTGCAGCCAAATCCCAAATACACAATTAAAAAAATTAACAACAAAAAAAGTAAATATTGCATAGTGATAGAGGGGACTGGAGCCCCATTTATCGCACATCTACGGGCGTCCATGCAAAAAACATGACTTTACGTCTGCATATATGAGAGTAGTTTTAGTGAGTTTTGTAATTGTCAGATACAGTCCTTCCTATCAGATTCCTACTGTATGTGTTAGACACCATTCGTGAATCTGCCCAGTTCCTGAATTGAAAAAATGTCTGACCATTTCATGAGCTGAACAAAAATTAGTCCAGCTTATGAATTATGCAGCGCTTGTGCTGCCCAGTTCATGACCCGGCCATTTCATGAACTGGGAAGCTCCAATCGTTACCCAATTTATTAACTGGAAGAGTTTTTGCCCAATCCGCGAAAAGAACAGGTTTGGTATTTAAGTTAATTTAACTTTTAGTCGTTTTAGAATGGAAGGTTTGGTTAAGTTAGTTTGGTTTAGTTTAATATAATATCTTAAAACGAATATCATTTAAGCTTGTAGTAGTTATTATATTAAGTTCCAGCTCATGAAATGGGCAAGAGTTAATTAAACTTTTGCCGAGTTCTTGAAATGGTCAATTGAAGAAGCCAGTTCCTAGAATGAGCAGAAATATTCTTAATTCGTTAATTGGGTAGTTTCTCTATTGGAGTGTGACATATGCATCATCCCCTTTACAGACAAAACCCTAAGGCTACAAGAACATACTCCACCCCCTCTTTCATCAACCCCCCTCTACATTTCACAAAATACAAACTTGCAGGAGATTTGTTGAGGTTGGCTTCCATCCCCACGGTCGATAACCATTTAGAAACGGACCCATTAGTATATTGCGCACCTCAGCAATCGCAATCAAAATCTATTTATTGATGCATTGGAAAGTGGTTTTGATCCGCCCCCCCCCTCACAAGCTCGCACTCACCAATCAACAACCAGATGCATCAGAAGGTTGTATGTTAGCGGTAACACCACATTTCACAGTGACAAGAGGCCATGATGTTGGCAGGTGAATGAACGAATGTACGGACAAATGAAGCAAGGTATAGTCTAGATCACAGGTACACACATTATTTATGTCATTGCCTTTAAATACCTGCTAGTTTAGAATCGTGTTTATTTGTTTTATACATGATTACACTTTAATTATAGGTCCTTTTCCCCAACAGTGAGTCTCATTGCCAATCCGGTCATTCTGCAAATAATTACACTAATGGAATAGGGATCAAACTGGTAGAGTTTAGAATTCGCGTAAAATAAGAGCGCGAAACTATTAAAACAATTTACTTTGCGTTTATGTTATGTAGATATTTATTTTATGTATTAAAAGGCCCTAGATACATCTAGATATAGGTCAAACCCCAAATTCTTCGTCATTGGTAAACCAGATAAGACAAGAATGACATATATAGTTCACGTGCCCACTGAAGTAGGAAATAAATATAATGGCGTGACTGAGCTACATAAACATCTCTGGTTTTTTTTTTTGCGAGAAGAGTAGCCGGAATTAATTTAACGTTTCCCAGGAGATGCCCGAATGTACTGATCGTACATCCTTTCCATGTACCGACGATATAAGGAGATGATGATAGTGAATATGACAGGGTGGAGACAGTTAAGACCTTATCCTAACTTAGGCCTAATTAACCACACTATGATGACCGTGGTAATTATTCCCCATTCAAGAAAAATCCTCCAGTAACCAGCCGGTAATCTAAAACGGGACCTATAAGCCAGCAGCCAGGATCTCTAACCACGATAACACGAGGCTGGGTACTGTTGCAGGTGATTACTAACGGGTTTAATTTACTGATACCCGCATCGGTGGGCACACAATATAAATACTAAGCTGATTTAGTCTAGCTTGCCATTGATCCGGAGGTTGGGATTTGAATCCCGGCCGGGGGTACCAGGTTATTTTTCCTAAATGGTTTCACAACCCAATCTATCTCCACATAAATTCTGATACATTTTCTAAATTATTACCTTCCTGTTCTCTACGCTATTAGCGTAATTAATGTGTACCCGTTTAACCTGAACTGGAACTAACAGGTGGAGGATGAAAAAGAAAAAAAGTATTAATTGATTGGTTCTAATGTGAGTGTAGGAGACACAAAAAAAGGTCGGTGGCTTTTCAGTTTTTATAACAAAACATTTATTAGATCAAAAGAAAATAATTCTTCAGTAGAAAAACATAGTTTAACTTTTTCAGATGTTTACATGTGTCTTTTTTTTTTAATTTGAAGGACTGCTTCTTACTACCTGTTAGAGATATACGCAATGATACCAACAGTTGTTGAATATCTGTCAAAGATGACATGAAATTTAATGACAACTTTTTCACTTCATTTAAAAAGTTTGTCATCTAATGTTGCTATTCTCATGGTGCTAAGAAAAACAACTAGACATTAATGTGGCACGATTTAGTTCACTGAGCTTATTTCGACCTTTTGTGATTTATTTGAGTTTTAGAAAGTATTTTAAAAACAAAAATTCTTGTGTATTTTATTTTTTATTTGAATTTTAGAATGTAGTTTAAAAACAGAAACTCTTGTGTATTTATTTAAAGGGTTTGTATGAGGAGGGCTGATTGGAGAATAAGCAGCACCCACACTAACATTGAGAGAGTATTTTTAAGAAAGCAGTGAAATAGCAGAGGAGAAACATAATTCAGTATACCCACCAGTTTTTTAAGCCCCGACCTTCCACAACTGTGATCAAGTAAAGTGCAATTATATCTCCCTAAACCAATCTGCCACCACTGCGGGTGTTCCTATAGTTTCAACCTGCATATTTATCAAGAAATATATTTGAATTGTAAACACGAACCTGTTTGATTCTTAACATCAAATTGTGCAATATCTGATCCCGTGAAACATATTTTTTTTAGTACTGCGTCTTTCTACCCATTTGGGCTGTAACCACTCTCGCAGTGGGCTAGACTACCAACGACGTAGAGATTGAAGTTCGAATCTCGGTCGGGTGTACTGAGGGTGGTTTTTCAAAATTGTTTCCCAACATTCCTCCACGCAAATGCGGGTAAACTTTCTATAAATATAACCTTCCTTATCCCTAGAACCACTAGCGTGATTACTATCATATAACCCGAACGGGTAGTAAGAAGTAGTGTTAAAAATAAAGAGGTGTGTATTATCCGCATTTTCGTGGAGGGAGAGTAGAAGACTATTAAGGAAAATTCCGCTCCTGACCGGGATTCAAATCCCGATATCTCTACTATCAGTGGTCCATCAATTTATTTCTGGAGTAATGCCTTAGATCAATGGTTCCCAAACTGTGCTCCGCGGATCCCAAGGTATCCGTGAACAGTGCCCAGGAGATCTGCGGATTAATTTATATAATGGATACTATTATTATTATTTTAAATCAATAATTTTTGATAGAAATAATCGCGAAACTTATTTAATTGACTATACTTTTGGTTCATACGACTCAGAATATTTATCTAAGTTGAATATATCTTTACTGTCCGATTGAGCCACCTCAATTTACAAGTTAAGCTTTTTTTTTTTTGCTGACTCATAGTTGAAGTGAAATTGTTATTTTCCCCTATTTGTTTTCGCATAGCTGTATATTTCTCATAACTAGCAACCCTCTTCTGGACACCTGCTATCAGGAATGGCAGTTAATCCACTAATTTTAGTGTGATTTCAAACATCTATGAATACAGATTGTAGTTTAGTGACATGTTCTTTCAAACTCATGCTCAACATTTTACTCACCGCATTTGTTAGGTACCGTGTGCTCGTGTTATTTATATATTAATTAGGGTTAATCAATTTGTTTGAATGTCTTCATGACAATGTAGATAAATATTTTTAATAACTGTTAATGGAAGCTCCTCTCCTCTTATGTTTAGTTGTAGATACAACAAAGTGAGGGAAGTAACATGCAGTAACATTGATACTCTTATTTTTAATATGTTTCATGGATCAGTGGCTAAAAAGAAGTAATTTAAGTAAACAATCAAGTATCAGTGTAACCGACGTTGTAAGTGAATCTCAACGTTTTACGTTTCCATCTAGAAATGACAGCTCTGGAAGTGTTGAAAGTAGTAAAAAAATGGAAATACAATGATTCCTATTTGTCTCTGGGTTTTACGTATACTGGTGATAAAATTTCCCCAGATGCACTATGTGTCATGTACAACCAAGTGTTCTCAAACAGTTCTATGTTACCTGCCAAACTTCGTAGACATCGTGATAATAATCACCCTGCATATAAGGGCAAATATGTTAGTTTTTTCAAGCGTAAGTTTTGGGCATTGACAAACTGTCAGAGTCTTACGGTAAAAAGTTCAAAAACTGACAATGTAAGCTCTACCAAGGCCTCCTACAGAATGAATCATCGTATAGCGCTTCCAGGAGAAGCCCATACAATCGCTGAAACCCTAATTAAGTATTGTGCGATTGAAATGGTAGCTTGTGTGCTTGATTAGCAATCAAAAAAAGAAACTTGAAACAATTCAGTTATCTAATGATACCTGTTAAACGTCACATTCAAGATCTCTCAACAGATATAGAAAAAGAATTGATGTCGCAACTTAAATGTAATTTTAATTTTACGTCGCAACTTGACAAATCAACAGACGTGTCAAGGCTAGCAGTATTACTTGTATTTATGCGTTACTTGTTTCAGAACAAAATCAAGTGTAACAATGAGTTACAATAGGACCCGCCCCCATGTTAACCTTCACGTGTAACTCTCCTTTTTGATTCATACCACCCGCTCCAAATAGTATAGAAACTAATAAAATTCCTACAATAGTACTCTTCTCTATTGTAGTTCTCGTAGTTTGGCACAATATAATAAACAATTCTGAACAATATAAAACCAAACTATCTCTCTACAAATAAAACTTTTCATGTACTTACCGATTGTATCTTCTGGGTAGAGCAACCACCAATACGGGCCAACACCTATAGATTCCTAGTTCGAGGAGTGGACCGAGTGAGCTATGATGTTCCTACAGCTGACGTCCACACCGACTTGATCAACGAAACACTAGAATGGGCCGGCCAGGATTTGCCTCGATTAGAGGAAGCCTGATTACCTGACCTCTGATGGGAGAGACGTGAACTACATCCACAACATCAGGTGATTGAAGAAATGGTCTGGGAGTTGGATGGAGCTCTGACAACAAATGGGTTACGTGACTGTCGAAAGCTTCTAGAAGGACGTCACCGACCGAGCGTTCTTTTCCCCCACCTTGCGTCCCCAGCAACGAAAACCCTTTATAAAGTGATGTTCGTGTATTCAAAGATGACTATTCAATCTCAACACTCGATGGAGGAGTGCTGTCCTGGACTATTCAATCTCAACGCTCGATGGAGGAGTGCTGTCCTGGACTTGGACAATGTCAGGATAAACTTTCATATTCTACGGACTAAAACTATGGCAGTTTATATTTTGAACTCTGACTTAAATTTAACTTTTAATATTAGCCAAGCTAGGCGTCGTAATTTTTCTATTTAATAATTTTTTTTAACCTGAACATTTATTTTGATATGATACTCTATATTTTGTCTGTCGCCACTTGGGCGCTAGAGTCTGTTGTATTTCTTAAACTTTTTTAGATAGCCACAATTATTAGTTGATTTTGTGTTGGACACGTTAAATATAATTAATTTTGAAATTGTTGTTACTAGTAATTGTTTTGATAATATTAAGGTAGTCTTTTTGTGGTTTATATTTTAAAGTATGGGTTATTATAACGTACATTTTCTGACTGATAAAATTAATCATGAGATTAATTCACATTAGAATATTTTCAAATCTTTTGCTATGCTTTGCTTCTAGTATTGTATTTTCTTTATATTCACAAGTAAGTGGACGTTTCCTAGTTATGTGTCGAGATCAGATAGTCCCGAGGGAGTTTGACTAAAGTCTGTTAGCCAAACTCTCGTGTCTTTTAAAATATCTAATAAATATTTAATATTTATTATTAACATTTTGAAGTCTGCATTCATTGGTGTGAATCAAACACTTTGTTAACATTTTAATAAGGCCCTTATATGGATATAATTTGCTATAATTGTTGGTACTAAATTCAACATTATGGGTTGTTCAGTCTATTCAAGACTGACCAATTTGAATGTAGGATATGTTACGTGTGATGTAACATTCACTCAGTTTAACAGCGCGAAATAATAAATGACGTTATTGTTTATTTTTGATTTTCAACATATCTCAGTTTGATTCTTGAGACCATGTAAAGATTTCTGCTCTGCTGTTATTGCTTTGAATAAACCATTCATATTGTTGTTATTAAATCATGCATATGATTTCTCTTTTTATATGTTCCTTAGTTTACGCCCCCTCCCTTTTATATTATTCGTGGTCGTAAATAAAAGGTAGTAGAGTGGGGTGTAACACAAGGAGGATTTGTTGCTCTGTAAATCTGTTGAATATCGTACGACTGGAGAAGAAATCTTTAGAAGTAATTCATATTTACATGAGAGAACACAGTTGGGAAAAGTGTGTTGATGCGTGCACTGATGGAGCCAGAGCAATGACAGGTAAAACGGCAGGGCTCGTGGCATGTATCAAAGAGTTGGTGCCGTCTTGTTCAAATAGCCACTGTGTGCTCCATCGACAAGCGCTTTTCGCAAAAACTATGGGATGAGACCTAAAAACTGTTTTGGATGATGTTGTAAAAATAGTGAACCACATTAAATCAAGGCCACTTAATGCCATAATGTTTAAATTACTTTGCGAAGAAATGGAAAGCGAATACACAACGTTGTTACTTCACACAAAAACAAGATGGTTGTTTAGGGGAAGGGTTCTCGTTAGAGTTTTTGAAATTAGCTTTGAAATATAGTATTTTTTTTATTGATCACCCATTTGATCTTTCTCTTGGATTCAGAAATTGGCTTCCTTAGCGGAGATTATTACGAGATTTAATGAACTAACTATATCATGTCAAGGAAAGAGTGCGTCGGTATAAACAACAAGGGATAGAATAGCGTCTTTTGATTGTAAACTTGAATTTTGGAAGATATTTGTTGAAAAAAGACAGTATGACGGCTTTCAAACTTTGAATGACTTCTTGATAGAAACAAAATCTAGCCTAGAAGAAACTATTCATAGTAGCATCGTCCAACATTTAAATGGTTTGCAACAAGCGTTTAAGAAACACTTTCCATATTCTACAGATGACGATTACTGGGTACGAAATCAATATTGTGCTTCAGAGAAACCGGATGCAATGTTTGTGCAAAATTACAAGTGTTTGATAGATATTACATCTGATGCTGGTTTGAAACAGAAATTCAGTGAAGTTCCTCTGGCTAAATTCTGGTGCAGCCTTCTCCAATAATATCCACAAGTGTCTAAATGTGCAGTACTTGTTTATCTTCCGTTTCCAACAACTTATCTGCAGGAAGCTGGATTTTCAAGGTATGCAACAACAAAATCTAAATATCGTTGCAGACTGGAAATTGCACTCGATATGAGAATTCATCTGTCTACAATCTCTACCAGGACTTTGTGAGTTGAAGAAACAAAACCATTATTCAAAATATTACCCTATAAATTAGGATTGAATGTTTACTTACTATACTATTACATGTATAATTTTTGCGTCACTCTGTAAAAATAATATATTTTAATATACTTTTTTAAATTTTCGGTAGCATTCATCCAGACACACTGTATTTTATGCAAGCAAAAAGGGATCCATGAGCAAAAAAGTTTGGGAAACATTGACTTAGATCATTCGATCACCGAGGTGGTTGTGAAAGTAAAACAAGACACAATTTCAAGGGACAAATAAAAACTACAAATAAAAGACAAGAAACATGGTGAAAATATTGTACTCCTTATAAATGTGTGCCTGTTTATTAAAAAAAACTACTTGCACTATACAGTGTTATTTTTGAAAGTTTGTGCTCTTGACATAGGTTTTTTAACTAGCACTAAACAATCATTAAATTACCTAAAGTTTGATGCTTTAATACAACATAAAAGTGGTGAAAAACGGTGTTTGTTTGTCAAACTTAACATTATATCTAAAGCAATAACACTTAATGTCTAAAAAATATATTTATAAATAGGTATATATATATTTATAGACACACATAATTACATAAATAAATTGAGAAATGAAATTAAGTTACTAACATAATACACCATCTTTTTGAATTATTACTATAAAATATATTTATAAACTTATATGAATACATGTTGTGAAACACTCAGCTATATTTGC
The DNA here is from genome assembly GCA_902151455.1 of Timema bartmani. Lineage (NCBI taxonomy): Eukaryota > Metazoa > Arthropoda > Insecta > Phasmatodea > Timematidae > Timema > Timema bartmani. The sequence continues at coordinate 60,664 of CABFWB010000959.1, forward strand.
TAGTATTTTAAAATACAACGCTTTTTACAAATATAGTATTTTTATGTAAATATTTAGAAACACTGCTCGTTGTATTTACAATACTTTTTTTTATATTTTCGTAACGAAACTTTTCAATATTTTAAATCAGTGCAATGCAGGATTAAGAAAAACAGTTCGTTTTTATTGTTAATTTGTATGTGAGGAAAAGGTTTTTTTCTATGTATATAGTTTTTTGAATTAACAATAGTAAAATTATTGAAATCCTTTCAATAATAACAAGATAGCAACAGTTATAGTCCCTATTATATTATTTAAGTGATTTTATTTTATATATCAAAATGAGCTATTTTTTGATGTTGCGAATCAGACTACAGCTCCCCAATTTACTTTGAATTTATATTTTGTCTATTAAATCTTTTCTGGTACTTTTAAAAATAAGTTATAAATTTGGTTGAATAACCCAAAACTGTTTATTTGGCATATATGTTACCGTAAAAGTCTGAATACAGGTAAATCTGAGAAATTACCGGTATATTCTATCATTTACCAATACCTTTTAGTTAAAATCCGAAATATCTTATAGTATGTATACATTTTGAGTTTTAGCCATCTCTGGAGTGAGGTGGGAGAGAGTATCCCCAGTTCCAGCTTTGACCAGCAGCCAAAAGTAAACCAATAACCTAACCTAACCTTACCTAACCAAGCCTAATCCAACTCTTAGGTCAAGCTGGATTAGGCTTGTTCGGTTAGGTTAGGTTATTGGTACATACATGAACCTCCATTTTATTGTTTTAACTTATAAAATGGGGGTTTGTGCTAATTTATTAGATATATAAAAATTTATCATTAGTATAATTACGTTTTAGAAATTATTAATATCTAAGATACTTGATTATAAAAATTTAATTGTTGTATAAATAAATAATTTAACATTAATTACATAATTAAAATCAATCAAATAACCTAAGGTTAGGTTGGATTAGGCTTGCTTAGGTTAGGTTAGTTTAGGTTATTGGTTTACTTTTGAGTGTGGTCAAAGCTATAATTAGATATTTTCTCTCTCACTGGACTCAAGAGATGGTTAAAACTCAAAATGTAAACATTTTCTAAGACATTTCGGACTTTGACTAACAGGTATTGGTAAATGATAGGATATACCGGTAAATTCTAAGATTTACCGGTCTTCAGAATTTTACAGCAACAAATACATAATTATCGGATTCACTACTTAAATATCTACTTTTTAAAGTTCTTATGTTTTCGATAGAACTATAGTTTATTTATATCCATTTTCTTTTATAAAGAGTACTTTGAGAATTTCAACATTCAGGTTTACCTGATGATTTATCATTGAATTTTTTGATTTATTATTTCAATATTAATCTTTCTTCAAAATCGGGACAAAGATGATTTTTGGCTGTTCAATATTAAAACACCAACACCATATTATTATTCATTAGTTATTTATACAAATTAATAAATTCATCAAACTTTTCACATAAAAATGCAATAATTCATTTAAACTATTTACTATAAAACAATAAAATTACAAACAATATAAATGCACAATACATGAAAATATATAATTCCTACAAGTCTATGGAAACAATATAAATGCACAATACATGAAAATATATAATTCCTACAAGTCTATGGAAATAAATTCTATGAATATTTGTGTGGGCGAAACAACTATAATTTTATGAAAAACTTGTTATGGAACTATGGGATTAAATATTTTAATATTCAGGCCAGAGTAAAAAGTTTTTAAACTCTGATGAGATTTAAAGTTGCATTTCCAACTAACTCTTACTTCTTTTTCCTTACATCTGGTTTATAACTTACTTCACCTGCTACATAAATAATTGCTTATACAAAAGAAGAGGGTTTCCGTGACGAATGTACAAATGCCGACTTCAAATCATCAGTATATATGAATTACTTCAATGACAAGTAATTTATATCGATTTAATATTTAGTTGATTACTTAAGAATTATTTTATTATTTTGAAAATACAAATATAAACATTATCAGCTTATCAGCATTAGCCGCATTTATTTATTGTTTTGTTTAAATACTTTTAAAATCACGTGAAAATTAAAGAAGTTGTTATATTAATATTTTATCAAAAATTGAATTCAAACAAAATAAAAAATCAGATAACCTTTAAAAAAATATTCATAAATAGTCCATGTGTTTTAGACCGCATCTCGAAACAATTTAATGAACTACCGTATATAATTTCTCAACCATGCGTTTCTGATTGTGTCTTCGCGAGTGTGTGTCGTTGAAATTTATTCCTAACTATGTGTTCATGATTTTGTGTTCCTGAAATTTATTCCTGATTGAGTGTACTTCAAATGTGTTCGTGAATGTATTTTCATGATGTTGTGTTCGTGAAAGGTATTCCCTATTGCGTGTTCTTGAATTGTGTTCCTGAAATATATTTATAGTTAGGTGTTTCTGAAATGTGTTCCTAAAATATATTTTAGCTAGGTTTTTCTGAAATGTGTTCCTAAACTATATTTATAGTTATGTGTTTCTGAATTGTGTTCCTAAAATATATTTATAGTTAGGTGTTTCTGAAATGTGTTCCTAAATATATATTTATAGTTATGTGTTTCTGAAATGTGTTCCTAAAATATATTTATAGTTAGGTGTTTCTGAAATGTGTTCCTAAAATATATTTATAGTTAGGTGTTTTTGAAATGTGTTCCTGATGTTTGTTTCTGAAATGTATTATTTTATTGTGGGTTCTTGAAAAGTGTACTGAACTATATTAATAAATTGTGTGTTTCTGAAAGGTATTTTTGATTGCTTGTGCTTGATTCTTCAAGTGGTAAAGTTTTGCAATAAACCTCCTATTATTGTTTGTTATGTATTTGCTAATGTGTAAACTCTTTACAAGATATTACTTGATGTTTTAAATGGCAAAGTTTGTTTTGATAAACTTGTATTTCTAGTATCAATAATGCAAATTATAAGCTGCTTTATCTTTAAAATAAGTACTTTGGAATAGCTTGAAAGAACTTGTTGGCTTGGATCGGTACCATATAATCCATGAGCCATGAAATCTTTAACAAATTCAAAATTGCTAATATAATATAATACAATGTAAAATCATAACAAGTTTTCTTTTTCTTTTCAATATCAAATAGAACCATAATTTTTGAGAACTTGACGAAGGTATTAGAAAAATCAATTTGAAAACTAAAAACCTAAAAACCTTAACTTTTTCATCCTATTAGGACGTTTGATCCAAACATGAAAGAGAGAAAGTTTTTCTTATCTCTTGCACGTTTACTTTATGGTGTAGCTTGTAACATAGAGACATATTTATTTTAATTAAAGGAGAGATTGCTATACCCTATTTACGATAGGAGAGGTGGTGACACCTAGGAAAAGCTACCATGTATCCAATCCATTCGCCAAACCATATGATCTGCAAGATTGTTGATTGGTTGACACTTTTGGCTGTAAAAACTTTCACAACAAACAATTAAAATAAATGGTACGGTGCACCGCACAGACTTTCTCCTTATTTTATCTTAAAATAGACATTTTATAACAAATCTTAAGTTTTGTGAAACGAAATAATAAGTATATACATTGTTGTAGAAACACTTCAACAAATATCATAAATGAAATAATATACACTTTTACTTTTCTCTATGGCATTAGGAGCTAGGAACACTGTTACAGAAAAATTGACCACCAAAGAGCTTAAGAATCAAATTCATTTTCAAAGACCTGAATTAAAAAGTATATATATTTGCTTATAACTAAAAAACTATTAATTTTATAAAAATATATTTCAAATATAATATTTTTATATTTAATAGTACTAAAACTTTACAACGATAAGATATTTACTATCTTAAATAGTTGCAGATAAATGATGAAAATTGGAAAATTTACCTCACATAAAGTACCCTCAAATTAATTTTCATGAGAAAATGAGAATTTCCATCTTGTTAATTATGATAATCTATTTCCAGATATAAAAGTTAATCAAAATCTTTAAAACGAATTTTAAGAAAATCGATTTTTTCTCTTTCTGCCCTTCAGTAAACTAAACTTAATTTTAAGGTTGGATATCTAATACCAAAAAACCCTCGGGGCAACCCTATGAAAACCCTAGATACCAATCGGTAAAATAGTTTAGGCTCTAGCCGGAGGTACAGACTGACAGACAGATGGACAGACAGAGAGACGGCATTGCGAAAACAACTTTTTCGGATTCGGGGATTATGAAATGTCAACATTTATCAAAATCTCAATTTAGATTTTTTTTACCATCACAAAACTTGCTCTACCTGTAAGGTAGCGAGAAAGTAAGAATATTGGGGTTACACATCTTATGGTTATCGCATTGCTATTACATTTTTCATTTCTAGATTTTGACCAATAAAATAGGTAGATATTGACTATTAGGTCTAAAATGATAGAAATAGATCATTGCTGTACAAATATTGCCCCTAAGAGGTTGAAGGAAAGAGAACATACAATTTTTGAGAGACTTACTTGTTTCTTACTCTATGGCATTAGAGAATTATTGCGTTAAAACTAAAGTAGTATTTCTTTACAACTAAAGCTCAAAAAATTATATTAATATATTTGTGAATATCTCAGAAACTGTTGGTTTCATAAAAATATGTTTCAAACAAAAGTTTTTTCTTTTAATAGTACTACGAAATGATAAGTTATTTGGTATCTCAAATATTTGCGAAGATACAAAAATGTCCGATTCTGTAAAGTACCCTAAAAATCATTTTTATAGGAAAATGAGAGTAGCCATTTTATATTTTATTTATAGTCTTAATCAACGCCTAGAGAGTCCCGGCAGAGATTTTTTTGATTGCCAAACCCTTCCTTCACCTCTGACAAGACGTGTATTAATCACAACTTGTGAATGTGAGGAATGCCAGGCCTCCACCGTGGTTCGGATCCCACGTTAAACTNCCCGTCTTTCTCAACTGTCGTATGCTTGACATTCCCTCCCTCTTGAGCACTTCCTCCATGTCATCTCTCCACCTCTTCCTCTGTCTTCCTCCTCCTCCTCCAGTTCAGTCCGCCATTCATTGCTCCCACCTCTTTCAACTGCCGAATATTTGACATTCCCTCCCTCTTGATGACTTCCTCTTCGCCATCTCCCCACTTCTTCCTCGGTTTTCCTCTTGGTCTCTTCCCTCCAGGCTCCCCATCCAACACTTAACAGAAGGCTTAATATTATCATAAAATATTTTCTGATTAGTAGTATGTCCACTGACGTCACCACCTTCTGATTATTGGGGGAGGGTGGAGATTTAACTTCCCAACTCTCTTGTTCTTCTCACTATAAAACAATGTATTGTTTTTACTTAAAAGCTCCCCCTTACCTTGGCTGTATTCTCACGCGGGAATATATTTATAGAATTCAACACCAGTAGATCTACTGTAGTCAGTACAGTCATAAGAAATTTTCCATGTTTTTAATTTATAAAATCGTAGACGGGATCGTGTTTATTTCACTAGTCAAAGTATCGTATCCCTCAGTTCCTCATTTGACAAAATATTGGTGGGACGCGTATCCGAATCCCCATTGGCCATGACGCCGGTGGACGTTAATAAACAAATGAATAGGTGTGTGTGAGGCTTCTAAATGTCGATGTCAAAGGTAACATCTCCTTTCCTTCAACCTAGACACCTGCAATAACCTTGGCATCTTAAAAAAACATTTTGAAGGAAGAGGAAAATATCGTTATATTAGGTTATGTTAGGAACATATTTGAAATATCTCATTAAATATTGCATATTTCAACATATAATCATTTTAATGACATCTATTAAAGTATTTTAACACAGTCTAGGTATTAAATGACACAAGGATGGATAAATCCAAATATACCAGCATGAAATAATAAAGTTTGTTGTGATTTTTTTTTCTCTGAACTTTTATCTTTACCGAGATACACTTAATGGATGATTTAATGATAAATCTTATCTAAGACTTCAATTTCATTTCGCATGGTTCAAGCTTCGTTTCGACTTCACTTTGAATTTAAAAAGCGACCTTAACACAAATTAACTCATATTCTAAAGTGATGGCATGGATTTTTATAACCCTTTCTTTCTCTCTATCAGGATTTTTTCTATCTTACCATTGAATGCCATATTCTTTAAATTGAAAAATGACACCTGGACGCGGGAATCGAACCCGGGACGTTTGGCTTAGTTATGTTATAACCACTGAGATACCCAGGAAGCTTCCCGTGCCCAGGATAATTATACAGTCATATTTTAAGGCAGAGTCTGTGATGAACTTGTGGAAATCGCCGGCTACAAATGTGTGATCAATTAATATCACGAGCTATCAGATAATGCAGCCATCTTTGACTCGAAAGTTTGCTTTTTCAATTTTTCAATTTAAAGAATATGATATTTAGATGTGGCTTTAATCGTAATTAACTAATATAATAGCTTGGCTCTTTAATATATAATGATATGCGCATTCGTACAGTTGTCATTGTACATTTGACAGTAAAGGCCTTACTGAGTCGAAGATGGCTGCGTTATCTGATAGCTCGTGATATTAATAAAATCACACATCTGTAGCCGACGATTTCCGTACATCCATCACAGATTCTTCCTTAAGATATGAGTGGAGAATGATACTGGTCACGGGACTATTCCTGGGTGGCTCAGTGGTTAGAACATTGGTGTACTTTGTCAAAGTCTCCGGGTTAGATTCCTGTGTTCAGGTGCCATTTTTCAGTTAGTTGAATATGATATTTTGAAGCAGCTAAAACCGTAATTAACAAATATAATATCTTAGCATTTGAGACTTTGTTAACATTTTGAACTGCCGTTTAGACTTTACAAAAGATCAGGTATTTTTTTCCATTTTTGTTCTTACAGAGAGTCATAAGGGCCACGGAATGGGTATGCGTCTGGAGAAAGTTTGGGAAACACCGCATCATGGAAACGTTTGGATGTCCCTGAACTGGGATTGTCAGTTTTTCGGTTAGATCTATACTGGCAGGACAAAGAGAGCGCCGTACGGGATTGGACGCGTAATCCTCACACCATGTTCCTTTGCTCCTCAGAGTCCTTTACACGCGCTAGTGTCACCACGTCTCTTGGGATATAACCTCGCACCGGTGGCGTGGCGTAAAGTGTGGCCAGAATAAGCAGAGCTAGTCTAAACTATAGTTGTAAATTGTTGTCTACACTCAGTAGAACATTCATTGTCCAAGCATATTCCCACGTAAGTCATGTAGAGCAAAGCCTACGTGTGAATGGTTAAATGGGGACTGAGTTTGGGAGGACATATCACAGGTACAGTTTTTTAACAAACTCTGCTTCAACTGGTGACACTCCCCAACACGCCGCTGCTGCCTCACACCCTTTCACTGTTCACATGTCATCCAGGTCATCGGGCTGGAAGAGTCTCTTGTCACCGACGGTAATGGTGCCGTTGATCCTGGGTGGCGGAGGGGGAGGGAGATGCGTGGCGTTGTGACCCTTGAGGGGCGGGAGGGCGCCGTGGCTGTGGCCGTGGTGACCGTAGACCCGCTGCAGCCTCTGAAGGCTGTTGGAAGAAACGGTCCTCTCGAGGATCTCACCCCAGTACTTCTCGCTCAACCCTTCCAGGTCGCGGCTCGCGCTGGAACTACCGGCGCAAGGCGTCGGGGGAGCCTGGCCTGGTTGGGTGGCACTGGTGCAGCAGCTGGATCGGACGTCTTCCTTCTTCCTACGACACAGCACCTGAAAATATGGACGCCAACCTCGAATAACTGGATTAGTTCATAGATGCAATATATTCCCTTCAGTGAATCTTATCATACATTCTTAGGTGTCTGGCACCTTTAGGCACGGGCATCGCTAGCAGGGGATACAGAAGGAATCCCCTCTCCCCAACCTCAATAATTTGCCCAAACCCGCTTTGGTGGCGGCATGATCTAAGTCGCTACTCTCGCAGTAGACTAGACTTCCGATGACGGGGAGACAGAGGATCGAATCTCAGTCAGGTGTACTTAGGGTGGATTTTCCAAAACTGTTTTCTACGTAAATGTAAGTAAACTTACTCTAAATATAATCTTCTTCATCCCTAAAACCTTTAGTGTGATTAGTAAATAAGCGTATAACCCTAACATGTAGTAAAACGCGGTGCTAATCAAAAAAGCTCAAATGAGACTCTTAGTACCGTTAAAGAAATATTGAATGGATATATTTAGAACACTTAATATATACGTTTTAAGCAATACATAATATATAATTTTTTACTTATAAGTATTGTTAATTTCGTTGTATCATTCATGATATTAATTTGTTAGGAAATCTGAAATATTTACAGCTGTAGCCTTTTATTTCAGCATTGATATCAGAAGCGATATCCACCTCTGATAGAGTTTGTGGATTAGTTCTCTGAGTTACAGATTACAGTCGTGGACCTTTATCCTCTTTATTTGATGATTTTAGTAGGATATAATATTTATTTTCGAATTTAAAGCTAAACTGCTTCCATTCCCCCCTCTCAATCACCTTCAATAGCTAAGAGATAAGATACGCCTATTATAACATTTTGTGCATCTGTTCGCAGAATTGGTTCGGGTACAGCACGAGTCAGCCGTCTGCTTCCAGATATGACTGGTGCACTGACAAACCTAGGCGCAGATCTTAGTATTGCTTCACAGAGTAGACATGTAACCCTAATTATTAGCCATTGCAACGATTTATACTCTAGATGAGTACGTGATTTTTAAAATACTGAGAATATTTATTAGGAAAACAATCAATTAAAACCACGTTAAAAAAAAGCACCTTCTATTTTGATGTGTATTCTGTTTGCTCCAAGAACAATGCTTGATCCTCTTTATTTGATGATTTTAGTAGGATATAATATTTATTTTCGAATTTAAAGCTAAACTGCTTCCATTCCCCCCTCTCCTCACCTTCAATAGCTAAGAGATAGATACGCCTATTATAACATTTTGTGCATCTGTTCGCAGAATTGGTTCGGGTACAGCACGAGTCAGCCGTCTGCGTCCAGACATGACTGGTGTAGTGACAAACCTAGGCGCAGATATTAGTATTGCTTCACAGAGTAGACATGTAACCCTAATTATTAGCAATTGCAACGATTTATACTCTTGATGAGTACGTGATTTTTAAAATACTGAGAATATTTATTAGGAAAACAATCAATTAAAACCACGTTAAAAAAAAAGCACCTTCTATTTTGATGTGTATTCTGTTTGCTCCAAGAACAATGCTTGAACATTTACATTTAGTTGAAATGGTGTAGAGTGTTTTAGTAGACTATCTATGAGTTTGAACATGCAAAATATTTTTAAGAGTATGTAAAAATATATAATAAAAAAAACTATGTCACACAAAATAGTGATTTTGAAACCTCAACTATTAAGATCTCAGAAAGTCAATAATTCATAACACCTACTTCGGTGGCCACATGGTCTAAGGTGTCATTCTTGCAATAGTCTATACCAGGGGATGATTAGGGGTTGAGGCCGCTCTAGACTAATATTCTTGTAACACTCTACCTTTCCCCCCGCAATCACCCACCACCCCCAACCATAACGCTAAATTTAGATGACAACCAATAAACACATATATGTTTGAAATGTGTTATTTTATGGTGTAGTTTTATATTTATTATATTATTAACTATGCATCCTTATAATAAACTAGTACATAATTGTAAATTATATAATCATATAATTTAATACATTAATAAATGTATCATGCGAACCCACCGTTTAGTGGTTTGTTGTATTAATATTGACACACATGAGGCAACTACAAAAAATGTACTTAAATTTATTATTGAATTGTTTTAATTTCAAATTATCAATGAAATGTTTTATAACAAGATTCCAATGGCAATACGCATCACATCATTCACATGTAGCTTATATCAGAAATCCAAGTAGCTTTACATTAAAACAATAACCCTAATGCCTTATAATATTATTTTAGGTTTCATTTTTACTTTTGGAAACAAATATTATATTATAATATTAATTATAGTTTTTC
>CABFWB010000959.1:71213-87513 GCA_902151455.1 Timema bartmani
ATCTCACAATCACCCTACCATTGCACATTAGCGTAAGTGCGTATAACCCGAACGGGTAGTAAGACGCGGTGCTAATAATAATAATAACTACTGTTTCAATGATTTAAAATCATTACAGTTCACGAGTTACAAGTCAAAAAGCATAAAAAAAAGCAAGTTTGACCCCTTATAACTCGTGAACTCTAATGATTTGAAATCAATGGATTACTATTTATAGCCTATAAATATACCCTTGTTAAAAGTGTGCAATAAAATGTTTATTGTCGAGTGACATTAAAACTATCAAGTCTGTTAAAAAAACTACAGGCGTGTCTGGTAAAGAAGTAAGTAAGTCCTTGGTGATTAAAAACTTTTCGTACTTTTTTTTTTTACAGTTTCTGAGCCTTTCGTTAAGTCGGGAAGAAAACACAGAAGAGTCCTTCACAAACAGCTGAAAGCCGATTACAATTTGAAGAAAAGTTCGTCTTGTATAAGGTCTTAAAGCAGTATGATCTGTTAGTGGCGACTACTACCACTCTTGACGTTTAAACTATTTGTGCGTTGTGATATAATTGCATTTTATAATCGTTAGGTTTTTAATGAAAATGTATTCTTAAGACAATTTTTGATGGTGTTATTCTTGAATATTTTTATTTTATTTTACAAGTATTTAAATATAAAAGGTTGAAGACTCTATGGCCGACATCTCTAGACTTGGGGTAAATTGATCGCCTCAGGACTTGATGATCATGGGATTAAATCCCGGATTTTCTTAAGTGATAAAAATCCGTAGCACAACTTTCTTCGGAGGGGAAGTAAAGCCGTTGGTCCCATGTCGATTGTGGCATGTTAGAGAGCCCTGAAATGTATGTGAAAATACCTTTTCCGGAAATATTGGCAGGCCCTTTCACTCTCGATCATAGAAACTCACGTGTCCTAATTTAATCAGTCGGTTCAGAAAGTGTATGTTAAATAGTTCAAATAAATAAAATTAAGAAACTTTTAAATATGACTTTTTTATATCTTGAGAAATTCGAGATTTAGCAAAGCGTTAATTTTATGTCTATTTATCTGAGTGAGCCTTTGTATTAAATTTAAAATAATAAAACTATCCCAACCAAACTTTTTAAATACACAGAATCATACGGAACGCTCCCTTATAATATATTGGGTGTTGGGTCTAATTAATGTCCATATATTTCAATTAAATTCAAGGACGCATATGGGTTGGTTAAGGTGGGGGTGTAGGGAACATGAGCCAAGGACAGTATTTTTGCTGTTTTTATATAAAAATTTTTTTGTCTAAATAAATACTTAAATAAACCTCCAGTAGAAACATAAAGTTAAATTTTCTTCGGGTGGTGAGCAAAACAGTTGTTGAACATCTGTCAAGGGTGTCCTGGGATTTAATGACAACTTTTTCTCTTCATTTAAAAAGCTGGTCATCTAATCCCAGGCGCTTATCTAAAGAACAATCTTGGTGGGGAGAGAGGGGGAGAAGATCTTTTACTGGAGGAGTTTAGGGATTTTTATTTTTAATTTAACCTTCAAAAGCTGCGTCTAAAGCCATCCTGGACTCCTAGAAACAATATATAAATATATGGAAATATATAAATAAAAAATCGTTATTTATAATACAATTTTTATAATATGTGAGCTACATGACCATTTTGTGTTTCTAGTTTTGGCTAGTTGTGGGCCAAAAATTATATTTGAAGATATATAGAGGAGCCAAGCCAACAAGTCTACTTTCCACCAGATTTGACCTCAGCCATGTCTTGTATAGACGCAACAATGACACTGCCAGTTACCCATTTTTGCAATACCTCATTCTGAATTTTCCTGCTATATTATACATTCTTGTTCATTCGCCCGGTTCTTTTCATGCCGCCTTTTCCGTTGATCCGCTCAGATGGAACGATTCTACTTTTTTTCGTCCGTTTCCTATCCATTTCGGGGTGGGAGAATTTTCACCTTCTCGCCTCTGGATCCGACCTGTTTAATGTCGCTATGACCATGACAGATAATCAAGAATTTTTGATATCACCATGTGAAGAAGATTAAACTCTTTTTATTCTGGAGCAATATTTTATTTATTTTGGGCAGTGCAGTTTTTTGCTTAAAAAACCCTGCGAAAACACCGATATTTTCTCACGTTCTCACACCTACCTTAACCCTAGATTATTTTCGTCGTTGTAAATTTGTCTTGCTATCGATAAGCAAAGCTGACGCATTAACAAATGAAAACTTTTATAAGCTTCTTAAATGATCTGAGTTTAATTTTTAGTATTTCTTTGATTGTTATGTTTTGTTTTATTTTCTCTATTTATAACACCATCAAAATCAAAATCAACATCAAACACAAAATTAATACATCAAACTAAAAAACAAAAATAATAAAGGTCTTAAAAAACCTATGTAAATACAATAAAAGTTGGTATGTTTAAATGTTTTTGTAATGGCTGGAACTATTTAGTTTTTAGTAAGAAAGGAGGAATCAAAATATTAGTATTGAACTAATTTTTAACAGTCTGGTCACAGTTACTTCGGGTGTCCTCCACAATTCTGTTAATACTGTTGGTACGTAAATCTGGCTTCTACTTCAAAATAACCGCTTCGGTGGCCGCATGTTCTAACGTGCTACTATAGGGTTGGACTTGACTGTCAAAGACGGGGAGGTCGGGGTTCAATCCCGGTTGGGTACACTGAGGTTTTTTCCCCTAAATTATATTTGGATCTCCCTCTATGCAAATGAGGGTGCACTTCTTCTAAACTAAACCTTCCTAAACTCTAACACATTTGTGTAGTTAGTATATACGCGTATAACACTAACGGGTTGTAATACGTGGTGCTAAATAGTAAAAACCTTCCAAATAACGTAACGTAACGCCCAAGATGCAAACATCCGTCATGACAGCTAAATTGTTGACTGACAGTTGTTGGCAAAGCTCGAAGGAGGGGAGGTTCGCTTGCCGGGGAGGGTAGTCAGGATGAATTGTTCAGGCACTACACGTATATTTGACGTACGATAGCAATATAGGGTTAATTTAGTGTTTATTGGATACCTTAGCGAGGAAGAGCTCCTTGCTGATTCGTCGGAAGTGATTGTTGAGCAGCCAATAGAGGAACGGGTTCCAGAAGCTGTTGCTGAGCGCCAACCAAGTGACCAGGAAGTCTAAGAACGGTGGCACCTGATACACACAAGACATATTTCTCGTTAGTGGAAAACCTCATGTGTGAACTATTTCACGTTAAAACTAATCTCAAGAAGACATTTTAAACACACATGTTATCAACGGTTAAACCAAACTGTAAGGAAGATAAGAGTAGCTTAAGAGGAAATGCATTCATATTGGCATGATGAGAAGATGAGAAAATCAGATATGGAAAATAATTCTCTATGCTCCCAATCGGGATTCAAACCCTGGTTTCCCTGTCAACGGTTACCGACTAAAATGCGAGTCTAACGTCTTAGATCGCTTGGTTACTGGAATGAATGAGTCTCTAGGAAGGATGTCTACAAATATTTAAACTGCAGTAGTCTCTCTGTAATCCGACGTATATCGGACCGGCAGGGGTCGGATTACTGGATTGATACATTTTGAACAGCAATAGGTTCTAATTTAAACAAACACAAAATTAACATTGCTTGAGTACTGTACAGTACAATCAACGTACTTGGTTCACAAGTTAGTTTTTCGTATTAATCACGCTAGTAACTGTTTTGACGACCACACGAGCAACAAACAACTAGCTACTGGTTGTACTGTACTGTAAACATCATTCTCTCTTTGTCGCACACATCGACAAGTCGTAACACCAAACTATCATGTACCGACCTTGCCGAGTGTCAGATTATCAGACGTGTCAGACTTGCGAAGTGTCAAACCATAGAGAGACTACTGTTTTGTGTTTCGATTCTCTGTAGTACATACAATATTTAATTGGGTGCACGCTCAACTTATTTTCAAGATAATTATTACTATTTCTGTCGTCGCTAGGCTCAGATGGCTAGCATAAACTGATATGTATATTTTAATCAGTGCGTTTAGAAAATAAATAACTTATAGCATGCAATTTTTATTCATGCAAAACTATGTTTTTGGTTGTGATACAATAATTCCTGAATTAACTCATGCTATCTTTTATTGTAGCAATGATAATTATTGTGTTGGGTAGAAATAATACGCATCAAGTCAATGACTCAGTGCCTTTAACCACCATTTTGTCCAGTAGCGTGTTGGTTTAACCTAACCTATGATGAAAATAAAAAATAAAATAAAATTGTTGTAATGAAAATATATTTTAATTTCACAAAGTATTTAGCTTATGGTACACGTAATTTCCATGTACATAGATTTTTATCTATTAGATTATTACTACTTCAGATAAAATAAACACGGTTTTTGCCTTAAAATGTTGACTTGTTACAAAGGCTGAGGGTGCTCCATTGATTCTAGGCTGACCAGTAGTGCTGTTATAGGTACTGATAGCCCTTGGTCATAGACAAGTCAGAAACAGACTCTCAACCTTACAGAGGTTTCGCTGCGCTCCTTTTGAGTCCTTCAACACTGGGCTTCACTAGTGTCACTGCTGGGTGATGATAGGACTGCAGAGATCCTAGTGTTGAAGGACTTAAGCTGTCAAAAGGAGCGCAACCGTTTTAACATGGAGGTTGAGTGTCTGGTTATATTATTTGTCTGTGACCCTGGTGTACGAGTAACCAACATTATCTCTAAATTCATTTTAACTTCTTCATCCCTACTCTTACTTACTTACTTACTTACTTACTTACTTTATAACACTATAGCATTAGGAACCCAAAAGTTAATTGCCACACTAACAAAAGTACCCCACCTATCCATATCTTGAGTTAGTTCTACTCAGTCCACTTCATTACACCCTATCCCTATCTTGAGCTAGTTCTACCCAGTCAACCTCATTACACCCTATACCTGTCTTAAGCTAGTTCTATTCAGTCCACCTCATTACGCCCTATCCCTATATTGAGCTAGTTATATCCAGTCCACTTCATTACACCCTATCCCTGTCTTGAGCTAGTTCTAGCCAGTCCACCTCATTACACCCTATCCCTGTCTTGAGCTAGTTCTACCCAGTCCACCTCATTACACACTATCTCTTTCAGTTCCATTCTAATGTTATCCTCCCATCTGCATCAATGTTTCCATATGGTCTCTTCCCATTGAGTTTACCAGTCAACACCCTGAACAAGGTTCTAGATTCTCTCATTTGCACTGCATATTCTGCCCAAGATTTGTGTATAGAGCGGACGGGTGGTAGGGAATGGTGTGTGGTCACTCCTTCCCCCTCCTACGTTAATCCAAAAAAACACAAGCTAATAAATGAATAAGTCTACTTTGAACACGTTTGTGCATCATACCACTACCGAATGAAATTTATCTGAACAATTTATCATGTACAGTCCCATTTCTTTGGCGGCATGGTCTAAGGCGTCACTCTCGCAATAGACTTTATTGTCGATGACAAGAAGAACGGGGTTTAAAACACTATTAATTTTACCAAGGGGAATTTAAAATTTTTTTCCTCTTCGTCGAAGAAAATGTTGGTATATTTCCTATCATTTATACTAAATTTTAAATTCCCCATTAGTGGAAGTAAATGTGTGGATAGCCCTGACGCGTATAAAGACCCCACACACAAAATAATATTGTACAAAAAAAAATCTCAAACTTCTAGAATTATCATAAATATTTCAGCAGAAGCTAAAGTTGAATAATAATTATTGAACAGGCCCTTTATTTCATTATATAAGATTAGGTTGATTTTTAAGGAGTCAAGTTTAATTTTATCTACAGACACTAAATAGCCGAGTCATATTAGCAGAATTTTAATTGAGTTCTATTTTAATTTTAAACTTCAGTGTACTCAGAATTTTAGTTTTTTTTTATAAAACACTTATGCAAAATATGGTAATTGAACACTTAAATATTATTAGTAATTATGTGGCATAGGAAATGGTTAGAGAACGGCTTGCTTTAGAATACAAACTCGTTCGGAAATATACTAGAGGGGCTTTTTAGCAGAGAGTCAAACCGAAATATTTATCGGGTCTGGTTCTTGATTCGGTTCTTCCGATTCCGGTTCTGTTTACGGTTAAAGATAAATAAAAGTTCCTGTTCTCTTTGGTTTCTAATTAGGTTTTGGCTCAGGTTCCAATTCTTACACCTTAGCTCAGTCGGTAGCGTGTCTGTCTACCGATTTAAGGGTCCCAGGTTAGATTCCCAGCATGGCCGAAAAATGTATCGTTGGTGAAATGCAGGTCTACCCTCTCACAGTGATGAATTAATGGTCGGGGGCTGGGTGTTGTGCCTGTCCTAGTCTTAAGTTAGATTATAAGGCATATGAAGCTACGACAGGCCTACCAAGCCGGTGGTGAAAAAATGACTTGAATAAAAAAAACTGACCCAGACCACAGGCTGGAAACAGTAATGGATATAAAGTAAAAAAGCAAGCATGTTTGGAAATAAAAGAATACAATGTGTTGGTTGCACTGTCGATTGGGATAACTTACAAAAAGATTGCACATGTACAGTGAATTTTGTTTAGAAAAAATATATTGCAATGGTTTTACATATAAGATCAGTATTTAATTAAGGCTGTTAACGTGATTATGTCAACTCTAATGGCCAAAACAATGATAGAAAACGACATTGAATAGCAACTCTTCGAAACTGTATGATCAGAGCCAATAACTAAAGTTACTGGGCTAAATATTTCTATTTAGATTACAAATATTACGAGACACACATTACGCGCCACTGTTGATAATACAAAACTGACGAAATGCGAGTTGGTCGGATGCGCCCTAACAGGAAGTAGCGCCATGCTGGCGGAAGTGTACCTTGGTTCCGGTGCACGCCGCCACCACTTCCTGTATGGTCCACGGCGTCACCATGACGATGAAGCCGAGCGACATCGCTGCCATCGTACGGGAAGCGCTAGTACTAAGTCGTCTCTCTTGCGCCACCAGCTACAACAAACAAAATAGCATCGTTCTAGTTACAGCCGACACATGCAGAATGCTCTGTGTGTTCGATTGATACAAGTGGGGATCTCATTCCACAGAGCTCATTCTCTCGCTATCTCTCTTTTTATTGAGGTATTTAAGGACGTCACATAGTTAGTGAATTAAAACTATTTTGTGAAGTGTCTTCGTCTTACCACTTGACGCACTTAAGTACTATAAGCACTATCACACTCTAATGCCAATGAACGAACAGATCAAGATGTATTAAAATAAACAGTTCAGCCTACAAGACTTCTTGTTTATCTGCTGATCACACTTACCCTCTTCTTTTGACGAAAACAGGCCCTCGTTCTACTATTTGCGCCTGGACAAAATAAGTTTATATTTCAAAATAAACTTTTTCTTGTTTCCTATTCTAGAAAGACATACGATTCCATAGACTTTTTTTTTAAATCCACATCCTGGCAGGAATATTTTAAGTGGATATTTTCTTGACTAAATCATATAACCCAAGTTGTAGAAGATCTAAAATAAATAATGTTTACAAACTGACTACTTCGAGATAAAATAATAAATTTCTTTTGATTATTTAAACTATTAAACTAAAAATTGAAATGTCTTTGTGTAATATATACATACTAGCTGAATCCCCGTTCTTCGCACGGGATATTGTATTATTTATCTTTGGATGAAAATTAGGAATTTTTGTTTGAAGCTTAGTGGCATGGTTCTTAGCGCTACCCGAGAAACACCACGAGGAGGTGACCCTATATCGTTGCTTATGGAGAGTTTTATTTTTGGCAGGTCCCTTTGTCTACTGACTGGGGCGTTATCAGCCGGGCGCGCCTGGACAGGTCTCCCCCCTCCCACCACTCCCCACCACCACACACCACGCCGAGCCGGGCCCTCTCACTCACACAGACACCACAAGCACCACAAAATTCAGCAAAATATAAACTACAGACTTCTACCGTCTCTTGGAGTTGCATATTAAAACGTAATTACATATTTTAATTAATTGTCTGTATTAATTTTTTTCCACCCCTTAGCGGCATCTATGGGGTTAAAAATAATGGCTATATTTTTTCGAAGTCATTATTAGAACAAACTTATAGGATTATTACCCTCTAAACGCTTAAAAAGAGTTTATAAAGCAATATTGTTTATTGGAGTAACTACCCCGATTTCAGCCCCTTAATCTCAAAACATCGGAATGAAACATCTTTGCTTTTATTAATTAGCTTATAAGGAACACCTGCGCAAAATTTCTGCCCTCTAGCTTCGTGGGAAGTGTGAGAATTAATGATGAGTGAGTGAGTCCAGTCAGTCAGGGCTTTCGCTTTTATATATATATATATATATATTACAAAATTAAAACCTCATGCATTTTTCTTTTAACTTAAATTTTGAACAAACAATGTGTTTTAACGTCAACTGAGTATGCTTGTCAGAAGTCGGTAAAAAATCTTGTCCACTGCTACCTTATTCATCGCTGTAGGCTTTGTATTAGTTGATAAAAAGGGATGTTGACAACAGAAATAATATATAGGATTACTCTAATGTAAAACCTCCAAAAGAAACACTAGTATAACCAAGATGTATCAATATGAAACGGAGGACTTCAACAGAAGTATCCCATTTTTAAATGGAGTTTTTTGTAACTTATTTTTACCATATTTTAGAGATTATCTATAATATAATTGAATTCAAAACCAAATTGTTAGTCGACATACATAGATTTCGCCAAATCAGTATTTTTAAATTTGTCTCATTAGAGAAGAACTGAGCAGTTGAATTAATACACCTAACACTATGTGACTAAAATATGTAATTCTCTATCGACATAGTTTTCATACATATTTTTATTAGCACCACGTCATACTACCCGCTTGAGTTATACTTAACAGCAATCATTACACTAATGGGTTAAGTATGAGTAAGGTTGAGTTTGAAGTAAGTGTACCCACATTTGCGTGGATGGAACGTGGAAAAAGCATTTTGGAAAAGTACCCTCAGTACAGCTGATTGGTATTCAAACCCTGATCTCCCTTATCATCGAGAGCTCTGTCTGTTGTGAAAGTGATGCCTTAGACCAGGGATGTGCGAACTTATTTATAAGAGAGAGAAATGAAAAAAATATTGTTGGCTAAAGAATTTCATTTGCTAATTTTTCTTTAATATTCATAAAAAAAGAGATAAACATACATAATAAATGGACTGTAGTGAATAAATTTAAATACATTGAGAATACAAAACAATCATACATGCCTTAATGGCTTTGTATATTTTTAAGTTAGTTCAGAAGATTTATATGATGTGTGAGATGAGTGAAACTGTCAGGAGGTGAGTCTCAAGAGGGAAGACAGAGACTCATCAGTAAGTTCATTCAGAAGATTTATATGATGGGGTGTGAGATGAGTGAAACTGTCAGGAGGTGAGTCTCAAGAGAGAAGACAGAGACTCATCAGTAAGTTCATTCAGAAGATTTATATGATGGAGTGTGAGATGAGTGAAACTGTGAGGAGGTGAGTCTCAAGAAAGAAGACAGAGGCTCATCAGTAAGTTCGTTCAGAAGATTTATATGATGGGTTGTGAGATGAGTGAAACTGTGAGGAGGTGAGTCTCAAGAGAGAAGACAGAGGCTCATCAGTAAGTTCGTACAGAAGATTTATATGATGGAGTGTGAGATGAGTGAAACTGTGAGAAGGTGAGTCTCAAGAGAGAAGACAGAGGTTCATCAGTAAGTTCGTTCAGAAGATTTATATGATGTGTGAGATGAGTGAAACTGTGAGAAGGTGAGTCTCAAGAGAGAAGACAGAGGTTCATCAGTAAGTTCGTACAGAAGATTTATATGATGGAGTGTGAGATGAGTGAAACTGTCAGGAGGTGAGTCTCAAGAGAGAAGACAGAGACTCATCAGTAAGTTGCTCTCTAAGATCATGTTTCCTAAGTTTAATTGTTGAAAGCAATTGTTCGCATAAATATGAGGCTGCAAACGTTGCCATATATTTTGTGACATCAATTAACAAGTTTGGAAATGTTGAGGGTCAAGATGGAAACATAACAAAACACAATACAACAATTTATATAATTTATCCCACGGACCGGATTGAAAACACCGGCGGGCCGTATTTGACCCGCTGGCTGCAGTTTGCCCATCCCTGCCTAAGACCATGTAGCAATATATTTTCTAAAAATAAAAACATAGTGTGGTTCAACAAATTTAAGTAGTATTTTGTTTGATTTCCGAGGATATATTTTGTGCTGAATGTACGAAATACAATTTTCCAGCGCTCAATGAGAGACCAATTTTGGTAAATCGTTATAGACAACAAACCAGTGTTTTCTGATTGATTTATTCATACAATATTTGATCTCCAGAGGTTGTCATTATACTGCCATGGCGTATGAATATAAACAAAATATGTTTAGGGTTCAAAGTGTAAAACAACGCATTGAACTTCTATTATACGTGCTTCAGTGACCGCATGGTCTAAGGCGTCACTCTTGCTGTAGACTAGACTGTTGATAATGGGTAGATCAAGGTTATAATCTCGGTCGGATGTACTTAGGGTGGTTTTTCGATAGTGATTTTCCACTATCCTTCTACGCAAATTCAAGTACATTAACTTTAGATATAACTTTCCTCATCCATAAAACTATGATCATGATTAGTACAGAAGCGTATAATCCGAACGGGTAGTAAGGCTCGGTGATATTAAAAAAAATATGTTTACTTATCTCTACAACAGGCAATGCATTATACAAATATTTAAATTGAAAGAAAATCGTTACAGATATTGGAAACCCACATAGGCGGGCATGTGTACCAGACCTCAAACTACTCTAGTATGGTTTTACAGTGATGACGAGGCCTGGGTTTGAATCCCAGTTGAGAATACTAAGGGTGATATTTTTTTTGAGATACGGGGTACATTTATTTTGAATTTTTACTTTCCTCTTCCCTATTTCATTAGTGTAATTACATACTTATGCGGATACTCCAAAGATGAGGGAGAATGGGGTTGAGAAGACCTTTTATAACGTGTATTTTATTTTTTATAGAAATGTATTTAAACCTTATATAGCAGAATCGGTGGACACATTATCTAATGCGTCACTCTCGTGTTGGACTGGATTGTTAGTGACGGGAATATCAGGGTTTGAGTCTCAGCTTGGTGTACAATAGGCTTTTTTTTTACTAAATATTTTCCCACTCTCCCTCCACCCACATTCGGGTACATTTCCTCTAAAATTACACTTTACTCTTTAATATTATTCTAACACATTTAATGTATGAATACCACCCAAACTGGTACCAAGACGCAATTAATGAACAAAAAAGGTTAACCTAATTATGCACTTAGCACAAGAACATGCTGCACACATAAATTTATGTAATTCATATGCTTAGGTGCTCTCTTTTGTGTGACACGATACATAACTTAAAGTATAATGATAAGGGTTGAGTTATGGAGTAGCCTCCCAGACCCTCCCTACGGAAACACTATTTTGGGCCATATGCCATGCACTGACCCTCTGTTGGCCATCCCTGTGAGATATAACACACCTACAATCTAATTTAGATAGGAAATAGCTTTATACACAATTATTATTATTATTACTAGCACCGCGTCTTACTAACCGTACGGATTATACACATTTGATTATGAGATGAAATGGAGGACATACAGTTTAACGCGGGATCCGAACCACGGTGGTAGGCCTGGATTCCACACATTCACAAGTTGTGATTAATACACGTCTTGTCAGAGGTGAAGGAAGGGTTTGGCAATCAGATAAATCTGTGCCGGGACCGAGGATTGAGCCCCGGACCCCAGCACAGAAGTCTGACCACCAGGTCACCTATACCAAATTATTAAATCTATTAAAATAATGTTAATATATTCATACTTCAAATCATGTGATCTAAAACTGTCACTTTTCAGAATATACACTTTCATTTGTCTACCTATTAAATAACACTAATCTTTTTTTTTAGCGCCGCATCTTACTACCCGTTCAGGCTATACGCCTATGTATTAATTTAGCTATTGTGCTAGGGATCAGGAAGGTTTGATCTTATAGTAAGTGCATCCACATTTGTGGGGAAGAGAAAGTGGAAAACCATCTAGGAAAACCACCCTCAGTTCACATGACTGGGATCAACCCCCATTCTCCCATCTTCGGCAGTCTAGTCTAGTCTATTGCGATAGAAGCCCTTAGACCATGCGACCACCGAAGCGGGTAAGACTTGTTTAGTCTTATTTGATGGGGTGAGGGTATCAGGGTTTGAATCTAGAGAGAACACCCCAATGCACCCTAAAAAGATGAAACAACAACCTTCCTAGTCAGAATCACGAGTGTAAACGTTAAGTTACTTGCAATGCTTTAACTATTTCAATACGATTACTTATTTTTTAGCGCCACGTCTTACTACATATTCACTGGTCAGGCTATAGGCATATATACTAATGAGTTAAGGATGAGAAAGGTTGAAATTTAGAGATAGTGTACCCGCATTTACGTGGAGGGACTGTGAAAAATCATTTAGGAAAAGCCACCCTCAATACACCCGAGTGGGATTCGAGCCACAATATCCCCATCATCGGAAGTCAAACCTAACACGAGCGTGGTGTCTTAATCCACGCATCCACCGAAACAGGTCTTAATTACTTATATTTAGATTATATTATACCATACTTGTTTGTAATTGTATTATTATTAATGGTATCGAATGCTTTCAGTTTAGTTTCATCTAGACATGGTAAACAAGCTGTATTCCACACCGGTAAATGCATGAAAAAAGACGCGAGTCTCGCTTTGTCAGGATTTATGGTGGCGGAGAGGTCGGGAATAGAATCCCAGCCGGGTCTACTAAATGTGTTTTTTTTTCCTAAATAATTTTCTACTCGCCACAAAAATTTAGGTATACTTTCTCTAAGCTATATCTTGGTCATCCATATCCAATTAGAGTAAATATGTGTATATTCTTGTCGGGGTTTGATACACGGTGCACAAAAGAAAACAACATAAACACTCTGATGGGTACGTGTGCTTAGATTAAGGGCCTTAAAGTGGGTGCGAAGAAATGCAAGTACTTTCAGTTCTTATATCAAACCATGCTTTTAGTCAAAACAAATCAAATAATACTCCATTAGAAACAAAATCTAATTTTTCTTCCCATGGTGATATCAACAGTCCTTTAATAACTGTCAAAGGTGTCCTGGTATATAATGACAACTTTTTATCTTCATTTACAAAGTTTGTCATCTAATGCCGCCAAGATAATGTGTAATTACAGATATTCAACAACTGTTGATACCACCACGTGAAGAAAATTAAACTCTTAAGTTTCTACTGGTGCGTTATTTGAGTTGTTTTGACCAAAGAAAGTTTTGTTATAAAACTGTAAAACACTGACCCTTTTCACAAGTTCCCTGCACTCTCACCTTAACCACTAAAATCATAAAGTTATATAAAATTAAATTGATTGTTATTACTCACCCCAGTAAATATTTAATTATTGTAGTAATAAACACAAATATAGCAATTGTAATTTCTTTTTACAATGAGACTTTACCTAAAAACTTATTTATAAAAATGAGAATGTAAATATTATTACCGTCAAATTTATATATGATCAATAAAAATATGTAACATGTCAGAAGTCACACACAAAAAAAAAAACTCCTGATAAACATCATTATTGAGTAAAAAAATTTTAATTGCTGTCTCAACACACGAGTTACAATAATTATTAATGGAGTCGTATGAATTAAAAAACGTGTTTTTTTACACTTTAGTACATTTAATTAGTTTAGAAACTTTTTACCACTACTCAGTGGTAACGTCCGATGTTTAAGTGTGTTTGTTTATAGTGAAAAATCAACCATTTATCACTTATTTAACTTTACAAAAAAAAATCCCAAGCCTATATATTAAAGATATTTTGCAATATATTAACGCGTCATAATTATTGTCACAAGGAATGTGAACGTAGTCATAATTACTCACGCGAAACATACGTGAGACGTCGGAATTCACATATCACCTGATTATACAACCGAAATCATCTTTGTTTTCATTCTTCTTAACGCAACCGCTCAACTTGATAAAATTCCATATCCGTAGTGTCTCGTCCGGCCCCGCTGTGGCGAGCTTGGTCCCGTCGGGCCCCCACAAGAGGTACTGCACGCGTGAAGGGTTACCACGCATCTCGCACCTGTCCACCACCTTGTCCAGTGTCGCCAGCACGAGTACCTCCGTTCTGCCGTCACCGTGCACCCACACGCTGACCACAAGCTCACCTGTGACGATACTCCACTCTAGACTGAACACGGTAACGAGATGACCCTCAAAGTACTGTTGGGCCACCAGGTCGCAGTTGCCCACGTTGTAGACCGACAGGGAACGGGAACCGACCGCGAGGTAGGAAGCGTGCCACGGGTGCCAGGCTATGGCCAACACCGGGTCCTCATGGTCGACGATCTCCATGTGAGGGGCGAGGGTAGCCCACGTCCACACGCGTATCTTGCCGTCCTCGCCGCAAGACGCCACGTAACTGCCGTTGGGGGAGCTGAGGACCTTGGCGATCTGTCCCTGATGCGCCCCGATCACTTGGTAGTGACGCTGCAGCTCCTCCGACACAGTCATGGCTGACAACACCCCTCTGGAGCATCCGCTGAAGAGCCGTTTCCCCTTCGGGTGCCAGGAGAGGGCGTTGATGGAGCAACCCCCGTGGAGGAAGCAGTGGCACGTCACCTCCAACACTAATTTCTTCTCAAACACGTCCCACACTTGTATCTGAGACGCGCTGTTGGCGGTGGCGAGTCTTCCCCCTGGCCCGTCGTAGCACACGGCGGTGCTGGACCCTGTCGAGAAGGTGGTCAACCTCTCGGTGAAGGTGGTGATGACGTCACAGAGGAAGACGGACCGACCGAGACCGGCTGCCAAGAGACCGCACCCTCCCCAGGCCAACACGTTCACGTAGACGCTGGGCCGGAAGTCCGGCAGGTCCAGGACGCAATCCGGGGTGCAGACGTATCGACGTGGCCTCGGTTTGACCGGCCAAGGCGAGAAGAGAGGGGATCCCCCGCTCAGACCAGACCTCAGATGGAACATGACAATCTTGTCGGGTATCCCTTGAGGACACATCGTCAGCTCGAGGAGCGTCCTGAACTCCATCCTCTGGCAGTCGACTTTGTTTTGCAATAAGATATCAGTATTTTCAGATCTGTCCGCCTTAAATAAAATATGACGAGCAATTGCCATGTGGTCACTACAGGCTGGTGGAATAAACCTGTCTGAAATAGTAGTGGTACGGCGTCTCGGAGATTTCTGTTCTGGCAGTTTCATGTCTCTTTTTGCTGGCGAGGTCAATCTAACAACGCTACTCCAGTCGATGTTAAGTTTTACCGTGACTGATTGTAACTAATGTCTGATACGTTTGTAGTCTTATGTCCGCGATGCGCTATTCACCTCGTCTGCCCCTCGTGTCTCGATTCTGATTGGCCGGTGCGAGGAGGTGTCAGACAGTTTCTGGTCTGTTGTTGTGTGGTAAGGTTGTGTACTGAGAATCGGTCTCAATGGGGGAAAAGAAGGTAAGTTTTGTTTTTTAATGTTTAAATATTTCTGTGTGGTTTTAGTTTTTTTTATTAAAATACCTTGTTTAAAAAAACCCAAAACTAGTGTTATTAGAAAATGTATTGTGTTACAAGGATCACACATGTTAAAACGGGCTACTTTTAACAGGGTTAGGTCAAATGTGTGGTACTGTTAAAATGTGTATACATTGTATAGTCGGCTACAAAGTGTTATTTTGTTTCAAGCACTAAGTGTAACTAAGTGTAAGTTTTTTTGTGTAACCTCGTCTTATGACCCATGCGACTTATCCAGATTTAATTACACTACCATTAATGGGGTGGAGATGAGAAAAGTAAAATTTAGAGGGAAAATGCCATCATTTGCTTTGAGGGAGAGAGGGTGGAAACAATTTAGGAAATGAGCCTTCAGTAGTTCTACATCCAGCAAGGATACCTTTTTCCTCTCTCTTCCCCTGAATTCTTCAAACCAGGGTAGACGAGCTTGACAATTAGTCCACGCTCTTAACGATTCGGGTGAAATTTTTATTTAATTAGTTAATAGTATTTAACTTTAACTTGTAGTGTTGTGTGTCAGTAACTATGTATGTATCAGTTTCTTGATTTAAAAATGGATACAAATTTGCGTGGATAGTTAAATATTGATAGTATATTGTTAAATTTAGGTGACCGCTCTCCCAAAATGGATGGTAAGATGTGTGTGTGTGTG
>CABFWB010000959.1:90745-126316 GCA_902151455.1 Timema bartmani
CACACACACACACACGCGCACACACGCGCACACACACACACACGCACACACACACACACACACACACACCCAGGTGGCATCACAAAAACAACTATTTTGGATCCAGGGCGTCATGAAACGTTGACACTTATCATAATCTTAATTTTAATTTGTTGTACGATCACAACACTTCTTTCTCCGAGGGTTCAAGAAAAAAAAACGTGTTTTTAATTGTATAATTTGGTGTAAATATAATTATGTAAGGAATCATTATGTACGGGAAGTTTCTAAAATCAATTTGATTTCTCTTTGTACACCACATCTTACTACCAGTCCAGGATATTAAGATGTTTACAATACTAGAGTATGGAGTAGTTGGGTGGGATTTAAAGGAATGTACTCACATTTGTGTACAAGGAGAGTGAAATATATTTTATAATAAAAACCCTTAGTGCGTCCAGCCGAGATTCGAGCCCCAACCTCTGTCATCGAATTTTCAGACCAGATTTGTTTGACACCTTGGTCCTCTTGGTCATCGATACAGGTAAGATTCCAAAAGCTGTACGTGTTTCAACCAATTGTAAAGCAAGAAATAAAAATGCGGTTAAACAAATATCAAAGTTCTTAAATTTGGAAAATGTCACCTGAATACGAAAATATAATCCAGGACCCTTGACTTAACAAGCCAATGCTCCATCACTGAGATATCCAGGGTTCGTCCCATACTTAGGTTCATTCTTAGCTCATAGTTTAAGGTGGGATGAAAGAGGACGAGAGAAAAAGACAGTATTTTTGCAGTTTAAATGAAAAAAAAAATTCAACTTTATTTTAGCTAAAATAAATAAAATATTGCTCAAGTACAAACATAGAATTTAATTTTCTTCAGATGATGACCTCAAAATTTCTTGAATATCTGTCAAGGATATCCTGGAATTTGGTGAATTTTTCTCTTCATTTAAAAAGTTTCTCATCTAATACCGCTATTCTCATGTCAGATATTCAAAATGTTGATATCACCATGCGAAGAAAATTAAACTATATTTCCACTAGAGCAATAATTGATTTCGTCTGTTTTCAAATGTTTCACCATAAAAACTGAAAAAAACACTGGCCTTTTCCTCGCGTCCCCTTCCATCCCGACTTAAGGGTCCCGGGTTCGATTCTCATGTAAAAGTATAGTTTTACTAATCTACGAATATGAAGCCTGATGCGGATAAATCAATAACCTACAGACCATTTCCCAAGCTTCGCTATTCATGTACAAATGATTGTACAACCATTAGCTTTCTCCACAAATTTCCAACTGACAAATTCTTCTTAAAGTTGGTCAAAGTCTGACATCAATAAAATGAGACCCGCTTCGGTGGCACCATGGTCTAAGGCGCTACTCTTGAAGTAGATTAGACTATCGATGACGGGGAGATCGAGGTTCGAATCTTGTTCGGGTGTACTGAGGGTGGTTTTCCAATATTGTTTTCCATTCTTCCTCCACGCAAATGCAGGTACACTTCTTCTAAATATAACCTTCCTAATCCCTAAAAACATCAGAATAACTAGTACATAAACTTGTAACCCGAACCGGTAGTAAGACATAGCTCTAAAAAAATATTAGAATGAGCTTCCGAGCTGCAGGGGTTAGAAATTATTGCTTTGACACGGTAATGTCAAAGATACAGTTTCCTGTCACCAAATTTAGGACGACTCTCGTTATGAGAGAAAGAATTATCACGAATATAACATTTAGACTTATATTTGTGAAATCTACTCTCTCTCTCTTCTACCAACAGTAATCCTATGCATGACACATAATACAACTACGCTTTCAGGGCAGAGAACATTCCCTAGTAAAAAAAAGGTCAAAGGTCTCCGAAATCCTGTTATAGATAAATTTCCCTAGAGTACACTCTGTCTTGATAAAATCTAGTTCCATTAATCCTCTAGAGATTTACTGTAATTTTTATTATACTTTAACGTATTTATACATAAGTCAGCTGATCTGCAGCTGTCATTTTTGATCATTTTGTCTTTAAAATAACACTAATAATATCGTAAAATGTTATAATTATTGCCGGAAAAAATAAATGTTTTTTAAACGTTACTTCTTACCCAAATCATCCTATGCACATATACAGTTTGTCTACCATGAGACAACATTTTAAGTGCATACAATTTAATACACATCTTAACTAAGTCGATAGCATGTCTTTCTACTGATCTAAGGGTCCCTGGTTCGATTACCAGCATGATCGAAAATTAATCATTGGTGAAATGTTGGTTTACCCTTTGATAGAGATAAATTAAAGGCGGGGGACTGGATGTTGTGCCTATCCTGGTCTTAAGTTAGATTATAAGACATATTAAGCTACAACAGGCCTAGCAAGCCGGTAGTGGAAAATATATGGCTTGATTAAAAAACTGACTCAGGTCACAGGCTGGAAACATTAATGGAGGTAGGGTGTCCTGGTGGTCTAGGGTTAAGGTGTCAGTCTTCTGTGCTGGGGGTCCAGGGTTCAATCCTAGGAACCGGCACAGATTTATCTAATTGCCAAACCCTTCCTTCACCTCTGACAAGATGTGTATTAATCACAACTTGTGAATGTGTGGAGTGCCAGACCTCCACCGTGGTTTGGATCCCATGTTAAACTCTAGATCCTCCATTTAATCTCACAATCACCCTACCATTACACATTATCGTAAGTGCGTATAACCCGAACGGGTAGTAAGACGTGGCGCTGATAATAATGATAATAATAATAATAATAATAGATATAAAGTAAAGTTCAGTATAGTGGAGTTTCAGTGTGCAGACCCCGTATTTTAGAACACCGTAATACTCCTATTTCCATAGCTAAGCTAAAACCCTGGCCCAAGGTTAGTTCATGGCTTCAATTCTCTCCCTCCCCCTCCCACCCTTAGCGAGGGTTGAATGGGACCAGCGATGCGAGCTTGGAGGCACGCCATCAGTCATCAATCAGCCGTGAAGCCTAGCCTCGCCAGGTCTACGTGCAGCCCGGGCTGGTCTGATGGCATTAATAGGCGTCGCGTCGCTGGTTGCATGCTACCCCACGTCAGGAGGTGGGCAACTTTAAGAGCATCATGTACAGACCGATACAGATACGAATACTTTTTTTTTTGTAGTTATAAAAGTTACAAAAAATAATTTTCATATGATTATACTTTTATTTTTCTTCACGGCATCTTACTACCCTTTCGGATTATACGCATATGAACCAACTAAGTTAGTGGGCTAAGGATAAAGAAGGCTTAATTCAGAGAAGATGTACCCGCATTTGAATGGAGGACTAGTGAAAAAACATTTAAGAAAAAATACCCTCATCTGAATGTCTATAATTCTTCTACAAAGTTTCAAGGGAGTTATATTTCACTGTGACAGGGTGTACTAAAAACTATACAGAATTAAGATGGAAATATTCCCTATGTGTACATTAAATGTGTGTTCGTACAAGTTACTATGTAGTCAATTTTTAATTTTTGAAAATAAGTTAATTGTTTATCTATTTCCATTTTAGAGCATAACGTGATTTTCTAAAATGCTTTGTAATTTATTAAAAAATATAAATTACCACTATTTCATTAATTAATATTTATTTTCTCTAAGAATTATAATTATTAAAGTTAGTTTATTAATATATAAAACTAACTCAAAGCATTCTATTAGGCTACACGGTTGGCCTAAAAATACAATAAAATTGTTAATTTTAAAAATCTTTGAATATATTTTCCTCAGAAATCATGACATAGAATCAATAAAATGATGGTGTTCAAAGTATAACTTGTTAATATTACCAAATTTAGCAAAAATTGATATAAATATTTAAAAAAATCTTTTAAAAATCTTTTTGCATCCATTTAATAAAAATATATCAAAATCAAAATGTGAAGGATGTGGTATGGTCAATATAAAACAACATTGATAAGCAGAACTGAATAATTTGTAAGCACTATTACTAAAACCTTTTAATAAAAGGAGCCTCTCTTTAAAATAAAAGATGATTAACCAAAAATATCATCAATGGGTTGACAAAATGTAGGCTATTTGAAATTGGTGAAAAATTAATAAGGACAGGCCAACTTACTAGATATTATGGTGATGTGAAAAAAATTGTATGTAGTATTTTGTAGGTTTTTATAACAAAAACACATTTGGTCAAAATAATTAAAATATTGGTTCAATAGATAAATTTAGTTAAATTATCTACACATAGTTATCCCAACATTTCTTGACTATTTGTCATACCCGCTGGCTTGGTGGCCACAAAGTCTAAGGAAGTGAGTTGAACTGGTGGTTTGCGGGCCAAATGCGGCCCGCGTTCACTGAAAGTGAGGTCTTCGTAATATCCTGGAGAAACAATAAAAGGAAACTCTCGGCGGTAGATGGTAAATAACAAATGATTCAAATAAAATCATTAATTAAAACTATTGTATTATATTAGGCAATTAAATGATTAGTAACAATATGTATATATGTATAGTATTTATAATGTTAAATTGTTTCGGGAAAGTGTGTAGGTGTATATTTAATAATACATTTTTAGGAGATTAATAAACCTAATTTCTTGAAGTTAAATTAGAAAGATCCTTCCTACCAACAAAAAATACAATTTATATATAAGTATTGAAAATAATTGTGTATTAAGTGTTGTTTTTAGGCTTATAATAAGTTGATGAGATCGCTAAGTATATTATCTTCAGCCTCAGTGCAATTTTTTGTTTTTAGTACCGCATATTAATACCCATTTGGTTTATACGCTTATGTACTAATTACACTGATGTGTTAGAGAGTATGAAGATTTAATTTAGAGGAAGTGCGTTTGCATTTGCGTGTAGCCAGAGCTGAAAACCAATTAGGAAATAAAACACTCTCAGTGCACCCGACCGGGATCGAACCCTGATATCATATTCTGCAGTTTATTATTTTGCGACAGTACAAATTGATAGCCAGATTTGGCCATTGGGATGAAAAACGTTGGATCACCCTTGTGTAAGGCGTCACTCTCACAATAGATTAGACGGCTGATGAAATGGAGATCGGGGTTCACAATCTCGGACGGGCGTATTGAGGGTAGTTTTTCCAAAAGGATATTTCATACTCCCTCCATGCAAATGGGGGAACACTTCCTATAAATTCAACCTTTCATATCCCCAAATAATTAACGTGATTAGTATAAATGCGTCTAGCCCAAATGAGTAGTAAGATGTGCTGTTAAAAGAAAATGTGTCATTATCATCGCGGAAGTTGAATAGAAATTTTTACATTTATTTAAATATTTTTTGTTCAAATGCAACTATTATCCGCTTCGGTGGCCACGTGGTCTAACGCGCTACTCTCGTGTTGGACTAGACTGCTGAAGACTAGGATATTGGGATTCGATTCCGGCCAGGTGCACTGAGGGTGGTTTTTCCTAAATGGTTTTTGACTCTCCCTTCAGGCCAATGCGGGTGCACTTTCTCTAAGTTAAACCTTCCTAATCCCTAACATATTAGCGTAATTAGTACATAGGCGTATAATACTAACGGGTAGTAAGAATCGGTGATAAATAATGCGACTATTATTATGACGATTATTCAAAAACTGTTGAGATTAGTAAAGGTAGAGAATAAAACTAGAAATATATATTATAGGAATATTTTATCCAAACACGCCTCAGTGGTCGAATGGTCTTAGGCGTCACTCTCGTGTTGGACTGGCCTGTTGAAGACTCTGAGATCAGGGTTTGAATCCCGGTCAGGTCTTTCTGAAGATGGCTTTTCCTAAATGGTTTCTTACTCTTCTTCCACGCAAATGCAGGTAAATTATCTTTAAAAATTTTCCTTCCTCATCCCAACCCTCTAGAGTAGTTAGCATGTATGCGCACAACATTTAGAAGTGATAAAATATCCCAAAAGTTTTTTTTTTTTTGCTATTAAATAACCGCAAAAATACGGGATTTAACTTATTTTCCTTTCCATGGCACTTTACCGTTTCGGGGCAGATTAAATTTGGCCATATATTTAGAAGCATTACTTCAATAACATTATCAATTTTAGATATTTACTATTTAGAAAGGGGACTGGTGAGAGGGGGGGTTTCCGAAATTTCCAAAACTAAAATAATAAATTACTTTTAAATGTGGAAAAAGATTGAAATTTGTCAGGTGGGTACAAGAATCACTTCAAACAACCATTCAAGTTTGATTTTAAAATTTTAAAATGAAAAAGCAGTAAGTGGGAAAGTTGGGTTCCCTCAAGATTCATAAAACTAATATAAAAAACATAAATGGTATGATATAAAATATAAGCTCGACATGTAAGCCAATAAACATCCCCGAAGAGTCAAATGAAGTTTGAATATAATTATCATATTTCAAAATTTAAACCTGAAAATTGGAAGAACTCGAAAATGATACGGCTATTATTGAATACTATATTTTTGTGCGTTTTTTTTTAACCCCTTTTAACTTTTATAATCTTTATATATTTATTTTACTTTTTGCCCTTTTAACATTTTTCCTCTCTTCCCTTATTACCCTTTTTTTATTGTTATCCGTGGGGTTAGACGGGCTCTTTAAAACTACAAATGGTGAGAACAGGCCCAAGCTATCATGGACGAACTATAGCATACTTTCATGATGGTTCATGAACTTGTTGTTTCTTCCACTGTCCGTTCCCCTAGTGTTTATTTGCCCCGCTGTAATGATATCACGGTACAAAGAACAAAGCGAGAGATTGGTTTGTTTAAATCACACTCTCAACTTGTTTGAGCTCCACTGCAATCACCGCTATCGCTCCATTAGGTTACCATAGACCAGGGGGTTGCTAAACTTTTTTGGATTGACTTCTACAAAGATCACGCGAGCACTCATAGTTTTTAATTCTATTTTTATTTTTTTATACTGAATACACCTTAAAGTTTATTATTTAAATTTAATAATTCCTCAAACATGTATGTTGCCACATCTATAGAAAAATTAAAGAAAAATAAAATGTATATTTTCCTATTTTTTAAAGCACCGCGTCTTACTGCCCGTTTGGGCTATACGTTTATGTTTTAGTTACGCTGATGGTTTTAGGGATTAGTAAGGCTATATATAGAGAAAGTGTACCCACATTTTCGTGGAGGTAGAGTGAAAAAACACTTTGTAAGAACCACCCTCAGTACACGTAACCGAGATTCGAACCTTGATCTCCCCATCATCGGCAGTCTAGTCTACTGAGAGAGTATCGGGTTAGACAACGCGGCCACCGAAGCGGGTTATTTTCATATATTTTTTTAAAATTATCTAAAGTTACTGACTGGTGATCAAAGTCCTTGGAAACTAGTAGAGAGGTCCTGGGTTCAATCCCGGGTGCTTACATAAATTTTCTTTGAAGCAGTTGGTCTGTAACGGGGTCAAACTCAGCCTCGTGAGGACAAATGAGGAGCTAATTGAATAAATAATTAGAAGTTCCGACCTAGAAAACTGAGATTAACGGCCATAGGATTCTTTGTGCTGACCCCATGACACCCTCTCGCTATTGGCAGCGGCAGTTGGTCGGTATATCTCGATCACAGGCTCACGAATAAATAAGTTTTGTCTTAGTCATTCTCAAATATTATTTGTAAAAACTTGATATATTATTTGATATATTTACGATTTCATAAAACTCAGAGATTGACTTTTCATAACAGTGTAATTTTCCTTCGCGATCAATTAAATTTCCACCAAGATATACCAGTCGATCACGATCGAACAATTAACCACCCCTGTCTAAGAATAGGTACTACTAAAAAAAGTAAAAGCAGGAAACATATTTCAACATAATACTTCTTTATAGGAGGGGGAAAGAGGAGGGGAGGAAATGAAGCTCCCATCAAACCAATATGAGACAGAAAAATAAACATGAAATCAAGAACGGAAAAGAAAAGGCTTCGTTTCTTTGTCTTTTTTTTTTAGATCGTTAGAGACTCGAGAGTCAACTTGTGTTCTCTCGAATGAATACAAAAAAGTTGTAAAATTGAAAATTTATTTTTGTTTGTTGGAAATTTATTTTGTAAATGCTATTAGATAAAAATAACAAATAATAAGACGCGATGCTGAAAAAAAAAAATTGATACACACCTTGCATCAATGAGCGCACAGAATAGACTTCAAGTTCATAACTGTCAAGTTTTCTGAAGATTAAGAGGGTGGGGTTCAAATATCTACCTGGTGAACTGAGTTTTTTTAAAACAGGTTTCCCACTTTTTATCCACGCAAGTTCTGATACATTTATTCTAAATTCTACCTTCCTTATTCCTGGCCCATTTACTTAGTCATACGAGGATATTCTGGAGGGGTAGTGAGATGCGGTGCAAAAAATATTATTTTGCTCAAATTTGGACACCTCTGATCTGATTCAGGCAATTTTGAAGCTGGGTTGGGGAGAGGAGATGTATTAATAACAAAAATGTCATAAACTAACATTGGCTATTTAGCAAATAAAGTCGAAATAAAATAAAATTTATGTTTCACCAGAAAGCATGACTTAAATTTTAAATAATCTCTAAGTAAATTGCATTTAGATGTGCATCTTAAGGTACTAGTGTGTAGTCTGAAATAAACATATACATTATGATTAATGTAGCATAATATTAAATTTTAACTTTTAAAAAGCCACATTTTGTATTTTTTCAAAAACTATTCATCTTGCACAAGAAAAAACAAAAAAGAAAATTAGTAGTGATGTTATCCTAAAGGAAGACAGTGTGCACCCAATTTGGTTTAAATCGTTTAAAATTAATTATTTTTTTTCTACTAGCTTGAATTGATTAAACAATTTTTTTTCTAGTTTTAAATAATTCTTTAGTTTGTAGACTAGTTGCAAAATTTGACTAATATTTGTACTTCACTCTTTGGTATTTCTGTTTGATTGTGTAAAATAAACTAACAGTTAACTCTGGTCTTCACTCAAGTATCTCTTCTCCAATCAAGAGTTGGGCAAACTTTTAGTGAGGTCAGCATCGCTGCTCTTTATCAAATTATACAGCATTATTTGGATTTAGAGGAAACTGAATGAGAGAAAAACAATTTTTTTCATATCAACTCGACTGTGGAAGATTCGTAATCATCGAATGATAGCATTGAATTTAGCTTTAATTCCATCCTCCAAAAAGCAATATACGTTTTGATTTATATGCTTGCTTCGTTTATAAAAAAAACCCACTAAGCCATGTTTTTAATTCCCTAATTATATTTTGCATAAAATATCTATGACAAAATATGTTTGTTTGGGTCTTTAGTACCAACATCACTCTGTTACTGTCAAAGTGGCTTAGAAGCCCAAATACTATGAACCAATTGTTTTTTTTTCACCGAGACTTACCGGCTGTTGGGTGACCTGGTGGTCTAGGGGTAAGGTGTCAAGACTTCTGTGCTGAGGGTCTGGGGCTCAATCCTCGATCCCAGCACAGATTTATCTGATTGCCAAACCCTTCCTTCACCTCTGACAAGACGTGTATTAATCACAACTTGTGAATGTGAGGACCGTGGTTCGGATCCCATGTTAAACTGTAGGTCCTCCATTTCATCTCACAATCACCAGGCTACCATAACACATTAGCGTAAGTGCTTATAATCCGAACGGGTAGTAAGACACGGTGCTAATAATAATAATAATAATAATAATAATAATAATAATAATAATATTAATGTTTACCGGCTGTTCGAGCTATACACATGCATATTAATAGTGATAATATGGTAAGAATTAAGAAGGTAGAACTAATGAAATGTATCAACATTTTTGCAAAGGGAAAGTGAGAAAACATTTTAGAAAAATAAACCTCAGTAAGCCCGGACTGGGATTCAAACCACGATCTTACCGTCAATGGTAGTCTAGTATATGGCGAGAGTGACGCCTTGGTCCATTTGAGCACGGGAGTGGCTCAGTTATTAATATACTATTATTTTATTTATTTTTAGAACCACGTTTTACTAACCGTTCGGGCTAAACGCTTATGTACTAATTAGGCTAATAGTTTTAGGGATTAGTAAAGTTATAGTTAGAGGAATAGTACCCGCATTTGCGTGGAGAGAGGGAGTGGAAAACAATTTAAGACAAAATCCTTAGGAAAAACCACCCTCAGTACACCCAATTGAAATTCAAACTCAATCTCCCCATCATCGGCAGTCTAGTGTACTGTGAGATTAGCGCGTTAGACCACGCGGCCACCGAAGCGAGTTTTAATATGCTATTGCTAGTCTGTATGAATACAGAAAAGGTAATGTATACGCATATATGATAATTTATTTAATGGGGTAGGGTTGGGGAAGATATCATTTTAAAAGTAATCTACCCACATTTGGGTGGAATAAGAGTTCTAAACTATTTTAGAAAAAACCTCCCTCAGTACACCCAATCGAGATTCAAACCCCGATCATTCAGTCATCATGAGCAGGCCAACCTAGCACAGGAGTGGTGATTTAGACCGTTCATCCACTGAAGTGGTTGTTATTGATAATGATATTTATTTTATTTATTTAACCTTGCAAACAATAAAATGAAAAATTTAAAAAAATAACGCATTTGTATGCACATAGTTTAAGGCGTCACTACCGCAAAAGATTATACTTCCGGTGATGGGAAGATCGGGGCTCGATTCCTGTCAGGAGACTACTGAAGATAGTGTTCCTTTCTAAGTGATTGCAAATCTCCCTAGACGTGAATTTGGATAAGTTTCCTTTACACTATTCTTCCATAATCCCTAACATATTAGCGTATTTAAATACGTTTAGACCAGATGGGTAGTAAGGCGTGCTGGGGAAAAAAAATGAGGTAACTGCTTTTTACTTTTCTCATTAAGTCTAAATTATTTTTTCCTCATCCCTATCCGATTAGCGTGAATATGTAGACAGACAGTATGGAAAAGTAAGACGCTAAATGGGGTAAAAATCAAAACATTAACTCTTGAATTCGAACCAAATACGATTGGGGTAAAAAAAAAAAATCAGAACATAAATTTTCTATCAAACCAATCCTCTCACGGATTCTCAAATGAGGTAAAAAATTAAATGGGGCAAAAATATGAAATGAGCAGTATTGTAAAATTATGATGGTGTCATATAGAGTCAGTAACCCTCAGGGAGGAATTGGGTTGAGTGGAAGGAGATGACGTCACCGGGGAAGTCCCAGGGAGGGGAGAGGGAGCAGGGGTATAGCAACTGGGACGGGTGTGACCATAAATTACACTACTATTCTTCTCTACAATGTGGCCAAGGGTTAATAACACTATTGGCATTAATGACAAAATTGAAAAAACAAACGTTTTAAAATTATAAAACTCTTTCACTGGTATCAATTTATCTATCTTCAAGGGAAGAATGGAGGAACCGTACTTTACGTTTACTTAGAAAGCAAGCAAGGTAAGCTTACCTTGTTTGGTCCAACTATGGTACAGCTTATATGATAAGGCCATAGCGTAATAGTCAAGGTTAGACTACAAACTTTCAAACTAAATAAAGAGAATATTTACTGACCATAGATAGTTAAGTAAGCACATAAATAGGTGTATAAACACAACACACAAGCATACATAAATAACCACAGGTGCCTAGAGGTATATTTCTTTCGCAAAGATAATATTTCTTTATATAAAAAAAGTCAAACATTAAATTGGTTTTAACCAAGATATATTACAACTAAAATAACTATATTTTATGTTTCCTGAACGCAAGTATTGAAACGTCAAATTTGATAGATTATAACTTTTTATTTTTTCCAAAAAGTGCATATGTAATGTAATATTTTGTCAAAACATAATGTTACTTATCGATAAGTTTTTTAAAAATATAAAACATATTTTTACTGTGATGTATTGCTTTGCGCAGTATAACTGACAAAATGTCAAACACATTTATTTTAGTTTTTTTTTTGTTTGAGTGGCGTTTTATTTTTAAACGCATAGGATTTATTTTGGTTGCAAAAGTGGAATAAATCTCATCCAATTCCAAATACAGATGAATCCCGCTGGCGGAACAGTAATCCACCCTTTAATTATGTAATGAAAGGAAATGAAATGCATGCGTGCAAGAACTACATTTGTCTCACTGTGAACATCAAATAGACCCCAATCTCAAAATAGTTTGATTGAAACGTTTTAAAAATAAATAACTTTTTTCTTAAATTAAATATTCTCTTGTTCGGTAATGCTTTTTATTTATTTTTTTACCACTTCTTATCACACATTCGGACTATCTGAATATTAATACTAAAAGGGAAAAATTAGGAAAGTAGATTTTAAATTAGATGCAACATTTGCTACCCGCTTCAGTGGCCACATGGTTTAAGGTGTCACTCTCGATAGAGACTAGACTGCCGAATAAAGTGATATCAGGATTCGAATCTCAGTCGAGTGTATTATGTTTTTTTTTTACAAAAATGGTTTTCCACTCTCCATCCACGCAAATGCTGGTACAATTACTCTAAATATAACCTAACATAATAATCCCTAAAACCACTAGCGTAATTAGTTACATAAGCGTGTAACCCGAAAGAGTAATAAGATATAGTGCTAAAATATTGCTTGGAGGGAGGGTGGGAAACCATTTATAAAAAAAAAACAGGTGACCTGGTGGTCTAGGGGTAAGGTGTCAGAATTCTGTGCTGGCGTCTGGGGTTCAATCCTCGGTCCCGGCACAGATTTATCTGATTGACCAACCCTTCCTTCACCTCTGACAAGACGTGTATTAATCACAACTTGTGAATGTGAGGAATGACAGGCCTCCACCGTGGTTCGGATTCCACGTTAAACTGTAGGACCTCCATTTCAACTCACAATCACCTTACCATTACACATTAGCGTAAGTGCGTATAACCCGAATGGGTAGTAAGACGTGGTGCTAATAATAATAATAATAATAATATAAAAAACACTCAGTAAACCCGGTCAGGACCCAAACCTTGACCTTACCATTACCGGTAATCTAGTCTATTGCAAGAGTGACGTCTTAGACCATGCGACCATCTGTGTGGGTTCCTCATAAATTAAAATTGGTGGTTTTTCATCGCACTGGTGGTCATATGCTCTAAGGTGCCAGTATTATATCGTTAATAGGAAGGTCGGGGTTCAAATCTTTATTAGATAAAAATAAGTTGGTTTTCTAGATGTAATTTATCACTGTGGTTTTTCAGATCTCCTCTGCGTGTTAATGTGGGTGAAAATCCTCTAAACCAGCTTAAATAAAGTATTTAATAACCATAGTGCAAAACGAAATAATTAAAAAACCTCATTTTGCAAGTATGGAAATGAGAAAAATAAATAGTTGTGTAAATCTTTATTAATGTATGCAAGGACTATTACATCAATATTTAAACATACAACGTGTTTCTAAAACATTGCATCAAACTTTGACAGTATACTCCTTGGGTGAAATTAGAATAATTCTCATAAGCAACCTAGGGTCCATCTTCAATATTAATGGCGGTATACACCCCTATTGTATACTACTTATTGAAACCTTGATCATTAATAAACTAAATGTGCTGTTAACGTTACCCACCCCCATCATGTAAAAAACTTTTCTTTTTTTGCGGTCAACAATGATAACACTGTTATACAGGGTGTTCCGATTTATGTGAGAAGTAACTGGGCTGTGGAGAGCAGACCTCAAAACAACACACACAGTCGTTAAAAACGAGATAAGGCTTTACAAGTTTCTGCTGGAAATGTTAATAACACTAATTAATACACCCCTGTTGCACCTCTTATAAATGACATATCACTGCTGATACACAGACAAGATGGCTTGTAAGTGACGTATCACTGCTAATACACAGGCAGGATGGCTTGTAAGTGACGTATCACTGCTGATACACAGGAAGGGCTGCTTTTAAGTGACGTATCACTGCTGATACACAGGCAGAAATGCTTGTAAGTGACGTATCACTGCTAATACACAGGCAGGAATGCTTGTAAGTGACGTATCACTGCTAATACACAGGCAGGATGGCTTGTAAGTGACGTATCACTGCTGATACACAGATAGGATGGATTTAAGTGACGTATCACTGCTGATACACAGGCAACAATGCTTGTAAGTGACGTATCACTGCTAATACACAGGCAGGATGGCTTGTAAGTGACGTATCACTGCTGATACACAGGCAACAATGCTTGTAAGTGACGTATCACTGCTAATACACAGGCAGGAATGCTTGTAAGGGACGTATCACAGCTGTTACACAGGCAGGGATGCTTGTAAGGGACGTATCACTGCTGATACACAGGCAGGGATGTTTTTAAGAGACGTATCACTGCTGGTACACAGGCAGGAATGTTTGTAATGGACGTATCACTGCTGATACACAGGAAGGAATGTTTTTTAGAGACGTATCACTGCTGATACACAGGAAGGAATGTTTTTAAGAGACGTATCACTGCTGATACACAGGCAGGAATGTTTGTATAAGGGACGTATCACTGCTGATACACAGGCAGGAATGTTTGTAAGGGACGTATCACTGCTGATACACAGGCAGGGATGTTTATAAGGGACGTATCACTGCTGATACACAGGCAGAGGGCTGCTTGTAAGTGACGTATCACTGCTGATACACAGGCAGGAATGCTTGGAAGTGACATATCACTGCTAATGCACAGGCAGAGGGCTGCTTGTAGGTGACGTATCACTGCTGATACACAGGTAGAGATGTTTGTAAGGGACGTATCACTGCTGATATACACGCAAAGTTGCATCTACATGGACAGGGGTGTATTAAGTAAGGCTATTAACATTTACAGTGAAAGTTTGAAAGACCTTATCTTGGAAACCATCGAACATAGAGCATATGTTCATAAGAACTTTTTGTGTAGTTTTGAGGTCCATCCACAGCCCAGCTACTTTCCAAATAAATTGGAACAGCCTGTATAACAGTGTTATTATACGCTTTGGTGGCCACGTTATCTAAGGCGCCACTCTCGCAAGAGACTAGCTTGACAATGCAAATAATCATTAAATAAATTCGGAAAGTAAATCTTACAAACATATTGACGCAGATCTTTAAGTGATGTCACAAGCTTTTATTTACTTTTGTAAGTGCTTTATTTAGGCTATCACTGAAGCTTTATAAAGATTTTAAATTACCTTTTATACTTTACAAGATAGCCAGTATCTGTTTCCTTTAAAACGTGTGCGCGTGTGTGTGCGTGTGTGTATATGTGTGA
This sequence comes from Timema bartmani, assembly GCA_902151455.1. Taxonomy (NCBI): domain Eukaryota; kingdom Metazoa; phylum Arthropoda; class Insecta; order Phasmatodea; family Timematidae; genus Timema; species Timema bartmani. The sequence goes on from CABFWB010000959.1 coordinate 105,906, forward strand.
GTGAGTGAGAAAAGAGCTTGAAGGAGTCCCTTGGTTAGGCTATGGCCCAGAAAGGGGTATGGGACTTTAAAAAGTTTGGGAAAAAGTTTATTTCAATATAATTTGAGCCTTTAATTAATATTTGAGGTACTATTCAAGAAAAAGTGTATATAAGAAAAAGGCATTAGCAATAATTAAATATTTTTAGGTAGGCTTTGGATCTACTTTAGTTAATTTAAAATACGAAAAATAAAAAAGGAGAAACATTCAGTTGGATTTTTAAAATTTGAAATTTATATTGGGCGGCATATCTCAACATATTTCGGATAATATCTTTTCCACATTTATGATGAAAAAAAAATCCTGCCTTTTAACACTTGGGCTATTAACGACTGGACCTAAACGTAGTAAGTACGAGAAGGATCGGCTGACATTCAGCATTCATTATGAGGTAGGATGAAAAATTAACTTTTCTTAAAATTGGGTCTTAGAAAACTACCATCAGACGGTATTCGAACCCCTGGGTTACCGCACCAACAACCTTGACAGTCCAATTTAGTTCAGTGAAAGCAAGGATTATATTTTAGTTCCCAACTAAAATTAAACTTTTTTTTTTACGACTTGGTATTATATTTGGTGTCGCCTGGCGCCCTCTTGATATCACCTCTTCCTTTCGCCTCCGCGTCGCTGTGAAGATCAGTAATAATTAGACTAGTACTTAGCAACGCACTTAGTGAGACAGCTTCGAGTCGGCCTCTTAAAGAGAGAACCTCTATTAACTTAAAAATATGAGAGCTCTCAGGACACATACAATTTTATCCATTTTATTTCGTGCACCACGCACAGTGGAACCTCGTTTATCCGGCCAAACTGGGATTGGGTGTCATCCGGATTAACGACAATCCGGATAGTACAAAAATTATAGGAAAAATGCATTAAAACTATATATATATATAAACCCGCTTCGGTGACCACATGGTCTAACTCTCTACTATCGCAGTAGGCTAGACTGTCGATGACGGGGAGATCATGGTTCAATCCCGGTTGGGTGCATTGATGATAGTTTTCCCCACTCTCTCAAATGCTGGTACACTTCTTCTAAATTCAATCTTCTTCAACCCTAGATCATTATCCTAATTAGTACGTAAGCGTATAACTATAATGAGTAGTAAGACGTGGTGCTAAAAAAAATTAGTGAATTTCAATCAACGTTCGCAATAAACATCTTCTGCTAGCTGTCAGTTACCCCCACTTAAGTGGTGAATCGACTGTATACTAATGGGGTAGAAGGGAGGAATATATCATTAAGGAGAAATGTATTCACCTTTGCGTGAAGAGAGATAAGAAAATCATATAATAAAGAAATAAATACCTAATCACACCGTTCCCATAAGGGGTAGGCAAGAAAGTGTGCATATAGCTCAAAAAACAACCACGTACTTATTCCATCCTCACTAATTTTTTTCCTCACTTCCCTATCCTCGCATACTCCCTTCATTTCAACAACATCCATACAGCGAGTCATACGGGCTCTCATATTCTTAAAACTCTTTATGGTTCACTTTTTCACACATTCATCTACGACCATGTTAAGAAATAAACATCCCGGTAAATGCATCTGATGATCCAAACCCCAAATTTTCTGTCATCATCAAACTAAATACCAAGAGACTGACACCTTTGTCCTTATGTCCACCGTTGTGGAGGGCATCTACATTGATGGACCTAAAAAAGGTTTGAGCCTGGGATGAGCCAACACTGCACATTTAATTAGTCATAATGTATTTTGTAAATAATTACTCTTCACATTCAATTTCACTTTTTATTTTTGCAATTAAAGTCATGCACATTACTCATTTAAGTAATTTTATATTTAAAAAATTCCAACTTTATACACAAAAAAACACGAGTAAACTGATAATTTATATATATATATTTACCACCGCGTCTTACTACCTAGTCAGGCCTATGCATTAATTACTCAATTGAGTTAGGTATGAGTAAGGTTGAATTGAGAGAAAATGTATCCGAATTTGCGGGGAGGGGAATGAAAAACAATTTTGGAAAAAAACTCAATACACGTACTGAGATTCGAACCTCGATCTCCCTGCCAGTTGGAGTCTATTATATCACGAGCGTGACGCCTTAGACCATGAGGCCACTGAAGTAGGTTGTTTCATTTATAAGTTTAGAGCTTGAACTGCAATTATTTACACTAATGAGGTAGTTTTGAGGAAAGTAAAATTTATAGGAAATGTTTTCCTATTTGTGTAGAGGGAGGGTGAGACAACATTTAGAAAAATCATCCTCACTAAATTTGTTCTAGCCCGTAGTCTTAAAAAAAACAGACTAGATGAGCTTGACATTTAGACCGCATGTCCACCTGCGTCGGTAAAAAAAAATCCTCTAAATTTTACATTACTCACCCCTGCCATCAATAGTAGATAGTCCGGTTGGATAATAATAGGCGGCGAACGTAAAAAGTAAATTTATTACGGTGCACCCAGGTCCACTTTATCCATCAGGCTGACTATCCACAGTACCTAGGGCCTACGAACCTTTAAATGTCTACAATATTTTATTTTGAAAAAATACATAAACAAAAAAAAATCCCAAAATATGAAGAAAAAAAAAGAAGCAAATTTCTACTAAAAATATTATAGTATGTATGACACTGCGATACGGTTATTATTTTTATTTGACAGGAGAACAATTTTAGAAAATAAAATTTGAAATTATTTCCAGGGCGATGTTGTTATACGTACAACCTCACGAGTAGTTGCCTTGCACGTATCGTGAACTATAGGAGGGCCCAGGATTTTGTGTCAGCAGACGTTCAGAGGCACTAACATTTGTGAGTATTTTAAAGATTCATAAATTATTGTTTTGTGCGTGCAAATGATGAAATTAGCATAAAAATTAGTAAAAATATTGGACACACAGGCTTCTAGAAGTAAAAGTGCCTAGGGCCTACGAAGATCTTAAAATGGCCCTGGGTGCAACGCACAGACTTTATATGTCTTTTATCTTAAAATAGAGAAATTTACTGAAAACTAGTAAAATTTGTTAAACTAAATAATATACAATGTTGCAGAAATACACTACCAAAGAACATACATAAAATGATATACACTGTTACAGAAACTTTGAGTAAAGAGGAACATCTCTCTCTATTCACCAAAGATCATCAATTTTACGATTTCAAAGACCCCACTAAAATATATATAACTTGTTTTTTTTCTTATAGCTCAGACATTAATCTTTTTATAAAACTATATTTCAATTAAAATATGTTTATTTTTAATAGAACTACAACTTTACAATTATAAGTTATTTCACACCTCAAATCAGTTGAGGATTTAGGGAGCAATTTTGGAGTTGTTTCTTACCGGGTAGTCTGGGGGGGAAGGATTTTTTTTTTAATTTAACCCTTAAAAGTGGTGTATTAAGGCCAAACTGGACTCTTGGAAATAAATTGAAACAAATGAAAATATGAATAAAACCAATCATTATTAATAATACATTTTTTATGATATTCCTTAAGGTGCGGCAGAAGTGAGCGCAAGTATTTTTACATTTTTTATAGAATTGAAATTTTTTGGCAAAAAAAATCTTCAGTAACAACATAGAGTTTAGTTTTCTGCACATGCTAATATCAACATATCTTGAATATCTGTCAAGGGTGTCCTGGAATTTTGTCAAAAATTTTTCTCTTGATTTAAAAAGTTTTGACAAAATTCCAGGACACCCTTGACAAATATTCAAAATCTGTTGATATTAGCATGTGCAGAAAATTAAACTCTTATGTTGTCACTGGAGAAATTTTGATTTATTTTGGCCAAAAAAATGTAATGCTATAAAAACTGTAAAAATACTGGCGCTAACTTCTGCCGCACCTTAAATGTAGGCTATATGATAATTATGTGTTTGCTAGTTTTGGTTAGTTCTTTCTAAATTTAGACAATAATTGTAGACATGCAGAAGAGCCAAGCCAACTAGTCTACTTTCCACCAGAGCTGTCCTCAACTATGTCTTGTATAGACGCAAAGATATGACGCCATCAGCCACCCTTAACATCTTTACAGTTCCTAAATAAGAATTTTCCTGCGATATTATAAATTCTTGATCGTTAGGCTGTCTCTTTTCATGCCGCATTTTCCGTTGATCCGCTCAGAGATGTGTTTATATCGGCTGAGTTCCAATTTGTTCGTCCGTCTCCTGACCGATTGGGGGGGGGTTCACTTTATTCTTCCTCTCGCCATGAATCTACCCAAGTTTCAAATAGTTGTGGGGATATGATAAAAGGAAATTTAGGCTTAAGTTAAACACCCTTAAAGTCATTTCCACGGAAAAATAAGAATTTACATTTTGTTTGTAATGTTAAACATTGCCTATATATTATTATTACTAGCACCACGTCTTACTACCCATTCGGATTATACGCACTTACGCTAATGTGTAATGGTAGGGTAATTGTGAGATAAAATGGAGGACCTACAGTTTAACGTGTGATCCAAACCACGGTGGAGGCCTGGCATTCCTCACATTCACAAGTTGTGATTAATACACGTCTTGTCAGAGGTGAAGGAAGGGTTTGGCAATCATATAAATCTATGCCGGGAGCAAGGATTGAACTCTGGACCCTCAGCACAGAGTGCCTTTATACAAATTTTAATAAAATTGTAAGTGGATTTTGAGAAAGTCGATTTCTATCTTTTTGCTCTTAAGTAAACTACCCTCAATTTTAGGGTTTGATAAATAACTCAAAAAAATTCCCTGGGTGAACCTTAACAAACCCCTATCTACAACGTGTTTATAAAACATTGCATCAAATTTTGGCAGGATACTCCTTGGGTGAAATTAGAACAATTCTCATAAGCAACCTAGGGTCCATCTTCAATATTAAGGGCGGTATACACCCCTAAAGACAGAGCTAAAAACGACTGTTGTGTGAAATATTATGAAAACTGCTTAGGGTATTACAACGAATCTTTGTATACTACTTATTGAAACCTTGATCATTAATAAACTAAATGTGCTGTTACCGTTACCCACCCCCATCATGTAAAAAAGGGGGGGTTGTAACACATTTTTTCTAAAATAAAATATGTCAGAGTAAGTATTACCAATTTTTACTTAAGATTACAAAACAGGGAATCAAAATTAACAAAAAAGGTGTCTTGGAGAAACTGTCTAGCTTTCCCCGTTTCTGAGATAATCACACAAGTTTGAGATCAGAGCCAAGTGCAAATGCCTGCCAGGTAGGCAGCCAGAATCGCAGTTTTATTTCGCAATGCAGTCGTTTAACCATTTTTACCGGCACGTGTGACTATGTATCACGTACATTTGGTAAACAAGACTGGTTTGTGTGTTATGATGGAGAAACTCTGATACTTTTCCTTCTTCATAAGCTCCGATGTGTTGCTATTTATTACATTAGTGAGTTATGCTTACACAGTTCACACTTGGGTGGGATTTTATTCATTACACTCACTGGAATATTGAAAGCTACATTAAGAAATACAAATTGTAGTTATTGCATGTTTTAGTTCCTAGCTTCAAAAGCAGATTCATAGCAAGTGTTCAAAATGGTGGCCCCTAACGTTATTGCAATAATTGAGGCGACGTATCAATGACTGGCGTACTCTTTCAAAAACACGTGGAGTTTCTTGAACCTTATCACATGCAGCAACTATCCTGGCTAACAGGTCTTCCTCAGATTCAACAGCTGTCTCGTACACCAAAGCTTTGACAAAGCCCCACAGAAAGAAGTCTAACGGATTTAGGTCAGGAGAGCGTGGTGGCCACGCAACAGGCCCACCTCTTCCTATCCATCGGGCAGGAAATGCAGTGTTGAGGTAGTCACGCACAGCTCTTGTGAAATGAGGTGGGGCACCGTCATGTTGTAGCCACATGCGTTGTCTAACGGAGAGCGGTACATTCTCGAGGAACTGTGGCAATGCAAATTTCAGAAATTGGTAGTAGATGTGGCCAGTCAAACGTCGTGGCATCAGGTAAGGGCCAATGAGATGGTTACCCACAATGCCTGCCCAGATGTTGACAGAAAATCTATGCTGGTTGCCCATGATGATAGTTGCATGAGGGTTCACGTCATTCCAAATGTGACTATTTGTACTATTAAAATAGCCGTCTCTGGTGAATGTTGCCTCATCGGAAAACAATATTATAGTGGAGAAATCAGGAACCACTCCGCACTGCTGCAGAAACCAGTCGGAGAATTCATGTCGAGGAGCATAATCTGCTGGCCCCAATGCCTGCACCTTGCGCATGTGGTACGGATGCAGCAGCTGATCATGCATGACACGCCATACTGTGGAATTGGACACATTCGTTTGATGCGCAATGGCACGTGTGCTTGTTGACGCGTTATCATCCACATAATTCAGTACCTCTTCTTCGACAATTGGAGTGCGAACATTCCTCGGGTGACCAGCTCCCCCTCGTAGCTGAAATGTACCTGTTTCACGAAGTCGCTGAGTGACATCGGTGAAGGTCCGGTGATAAGGTTGACGTCGCGCAGGATATCTATCGTGGTACAACCGTGCAGCTGCTCTTGCGTTTCCTCTAGCTTCACCGTACAGCATGACCATGTCTGTCATTTCTGCGTTTGTGTACTTTGCCATTTGACTAGTAATACGCGCAACATGCAGTGAAGTCGTGTGGACTGATGCAGTCTGCTCGTGGAGGGAGGGGAAGATAGTGATAATAAGAGTGGGGGAAAGGAGGGGGGGGAAGCAACACAGCTTTATTGGCTCCCTACCTGGCAGGAATTAACACTTGTCTTTGAAATTAAACATGCATGATTATCTCAGAAACGGGGAAAGCTAGACAGTTTCTCCAAGACACCTTTTTTGTTAATTTTGATTCCCTGTTTTGTAATCTTAAGTAAAAATTGGTAATACTTACTCTGACATATTTTATTTTAGAAAAAATGTGTTACAACCCCCCCTTTTTTACATGATGGGGGTGGGTAACGGTAACAGCACATTTAGTTTATTAATGATCAAGGTTTCAATAAGTAGTATACAAAGATTCGTTGTAATACCCTAAGCAGTTTTCATAATATTTCACACAACAGTCGTTTTTAGCTCTGTCTTTAGGGGTGTATACCGCCCTTAATATTGAAGATGGACCCTAGGTTGCTTATGAGAATTATTCTAATTTCACCCAAGGAGTATCCTGCCAAAGTTTGATGCAATGTTTTAGAAACACGTTGTATATAGTTTTAGCCCAATCGATAAAATGGTTTCGGTTCTAGGCCGAGATACAAAGAGACGGCATCGTGAAAATCACTTAATAGGTTTAAGGTGGTCATGCATGTAACGTTGACATTTATCAAAATATCTAAATTTTTTTGATAGTCATAATACTTCTCTCTCCAAGGAGTCGAGAGAAAGTAAATTAATTACAGCTCTAGTTCGTTGGGTAAGGGAGGGTGGGATGTTGGATCTCGATGCAAATGGGGAAGGCAGCCCGAGAAAGTTGACGCCAAGTGAAACATCTCCAGCAGCACACATCCATTAAGAACATTAGTGTCTTCACCCTCCCCCTTACTCCAACGACTCAGTGCACACGGATATAATGAGGTGGGTGCAGGGTTCAACCCCCGTCTTTATAACGCACAGAGAGCGGCAAGTTAGACCACCCGCCTCACAAGCATGTCTAGAGCATGGTCTATAAGGTAGGGGCATGAAGTTGTGACCTGGTGGTTTTGTTTAGAGAGCCTCGTGAATGGATGGTCATAGTAGCAACCTAAAGGTTTCAATCCGCATCCGAATCAAGAACTTCAGCTGAAACCAACGTCCACTCGTTAGTTTATAATTTAACTAAAGATGAAACCATCGAATCTCACGGATACTTAAATGATATTATAGATTCTAGGATTCGAGAAAATCTTGAATTCAAAGCCCAAATCCTTAAAAATATGTATTTCTCAATTTTTTAAGTGAGATTTGTTTTAGAAATCTTATACTTCTTATAGGTGGTTCAGAACCAATTACAGTACACTCTCACTAATCCGGCAGATATCAGACCAGGCTAGTGCCGGATTAATGAAAATGCCGAATTACAGGAAGATTATTAATAAAAACGCATTTAAACAACTATGAAAAAATACAATATGTCTATTGTACATAATAAATACTACTACTGTACATACAAAACATACGTAAAAAGCTGAAATTAGTACTGTGTTTAAATAACATTGGATCTTTCGAACAAATTAAAACATAAGAAAAATTAAAACTTACAGAACAGTAATGTATTATTCCATTGGAGTGAAAAAAGTGTCAATTTTCTTTTGTTTCTTTGCCTGAAATCATATTTTTAACGCTTTTTCTTGAAGTCTCTTCAACACTAGAATATCACTAGCAGTCACGCCTTTTTCTTCTGCCCACCTAACGGAGGTTGAGAAGGCATCCATCGCAATACCATGGTGTATTGTGTGAACAGCTGCCTCCTCCTATTCTTCTTTGCTCATCACATCTTCGATTATGTCATCATCTGTCAAAAACTGATTGTTTGTTTCCTTCATCGCCGGTCAGCCACATGTTTACATCGTCTGTTGTCAGGTTGTCGGTTGTGTCAACAGGTTTTTCAGCGATTGTATCTCGTAGTTCATGCCGTTCAGCATCTACGTTGTTGTTATTATCAACACTGAAAATTTCTATGTTTCTTTGTTTTAATCATGGTCTTTTTTTTGTATTGTTCTAACAATGTTATATTAGGCCATAAGTTACCCCACGAGCAAACAATCGCTTTCTTAGTTACATTTTTCCAAGCATTTGCAAGGGGAAAAAAACCCAAATCTTCTAGGTTCGTTTCTTTTAAGGACTGAACCACACTATTATCTTTAGACAAAACCTTGTACTACAGGCTCTTTTTATAGTGAATTTTGACCGTTTGAATAACATTCTAGTCGATGGGTTGTAAGAGTGGTGTTAAATTTGGGGGTAAGAACATCACACGGACAAAACCATCGTTTGATTCTAAATCATCTTCATCAGGGTGACCTGGACAGTTATAGAAAAAAAGCAGGGCTTTTTGCGGCAATTTCTGTTTCAGGAGAATTTTTTTCACCGAAGGTAAAAATATTTCATAAAACTATTCTGTAAACACTTACTTAGTCATCCACGCTCTGCTTTGGTTTTTGTAATGAACAGGTAGGTCAACGTTTTTGAAGGCCCTGGGGTTTTTCGCACTAACATGTCCACTTTATGCGTACCACTCACAATTTGAACAAGGCATGAAAGTGATTCTGTCCTTAACCACTTTTTGTCCCGAAGCACTAGCTTCAGCAGGCTAAACAAATGGTTTTTTTTTTTCTGCAAAAGCCACCAAAACAAACCACTCTCGTCCGCATTGTAGATTTGGTCGGGTGTTAGGGCCAGTTCCTTAATGATGTTTTGAAATTTTTCTTTGTACGGTTCAACCGTGTCAACATCAGATGACGGCTTTTCGCCTGTCTTACTCAACAACCGAACTCCAAAACATTTTTTAAAATTTTCCAACAAACCTTTGCTGGCCTGAAAATCATCTTTCTGCATAATTTTTCTGTAGAAAAATTTTGCTTTTTCCTTAAGAATTTCTCCCTAAATAGAGTGTATGCCTATTACGATCTTGAAGAAATCAAGCGTAAAGGCTATCCTCAACGTGAGGAAACTCACCCGTTTATATTTTTTTTCTGACACTTTTCACATTCTCATTGTTTTTGAAAAAAAGACTCAATCTTCTCACCGTTCATTCTTATGTCGTGTATTGTAGCACGGCCAATTCCATATTCGTTAGCGAGGTTAACCAAGCTATAACCTTTATCAAGTCTCTTCAAAAATCTCTTGGTTTCTGAACTAGATGTTAAAGTTTTGTGTTTTCGTTTGCACTGTGATGACATTTTGCATTCACGGCACTGTGGTGTTAAACACAGCACAAATGGCGCTGTGATAGTACACGGCACGTGCGGGTGATTAATGATACAACTGACTGAGAGGAAGCGAATTGTTCTTGGCCCATGTTCAAGGACATGCAGTGACTTGTTACCCCCCTCCACGCTAGTAAGAGCCCGTCTGAAAACATCGGACTACTGGGAGGGCCGGACTGCTGCAGTGCCGGATTACATCGGGTGTACTGTATAGATATAGGATGAACATAACAACTAGATACCAGACTATTAATTTAACACTTAAAGTTTAAACGAATTAATGAATGGATTATAGTAAATAATAATATTATTATTAGCACCATGTCTCACTAACCGTTCGGGTTATACGCAATTGCGTTAATGTGTAATGGTAGGGTGATTGTGAGATGAAATGGAGGGCCTACAGTTTAACGTGGGGTCCGAACCACGGAAGAGGCCAGGCATTCCACACATTCACAAGTTGTGATTTATACACGTCCTGTCAGAGGTGAAGAAAGGGTTTGCACAGAAGTCCGAGGAAATAATGTTAAAATTTAGTTATTATTTATATTTTCTATTATTTTATTATAATTATATTTTCTCTTATGTTGATGATTTTTCTAAGATTCATAAAATAGGGGATTCAACCCAAATATAAATGTAACATTTTTAATCCATATTAAAACGGTAAACGTGAAATTGCCATGCAGACGTTCAGCTCTAACGGAATATTTAAATATGTGATGCTTTACTTAAAAATACGATACATACCAAAATAGACTCCAAAGATTCCAACAGGGCTCTTTTTCTCTACCAATCCTATATAATTTTATTAATATAAAAAAAGAGTGAAAATGTGAATAAAGCGTTTGCAGATCACCAGAAATCCCACTTTAGTTAAGAAGTATTTTTTTAGCCCCACATCTTATTTGTTACTCCTTTGGATTATACGCCTATGTACTAATTACGCTAATGGGCAAGAGATGAAGAATGAATTCAGAGGAAGGAAGTGTACCCGCATTTGCATGGAGAAAGTGGGAAACCATTTAGGAGAAAAAACTTCAGTACACCTGACTGGGATCGAACTCCGCTCTCCCCGTTATTAGCAGTCTAGTATATTGCGAGAGCAACGCCTTAGACCATGAGGCTAAAAAAACGTGTAAATGTTTTGTTATTTCAAAACATGGCTCGTGCCAAAATAGAGGGTAACTATGTCATTCAACCCGCTTTGATGGACGCATGGTCTAAGACAGGAATGATCAATCTACGGCCCGCGGACCAATCACGGTCCGCGGGATAAATGATTTATAGTGTTGCATTGTGTTGCGTTATGTTTCCACCCTGACCTTCAACATTTACAGGTTTGGTAAATCATGCCCAAAAATATATGGCAATTTTTGCATCCTCATATCTATGCGAACAAGTGTTTCCAACCATGAAACTTAGGAAAATTAATCTTAGAAACGACTTACTGATGAGCATGTATTCTCTCTTGAGACTCACCTACTGACAGTTTCACTCATTTCACACCCCATCATATAAATCTTTTGTACGAACTTAGAAACATACATATTTATGATTGTCATACATCCTCAATGTATTTAAACTTGTTCATATGTCTATTATGTGTGTTTATAAATTTTTTTTAATGAAATTATGAGAAAAATTAATCAATACAAATCGTTGGGCTGTCAAACTATTTTTTTTTTCATTTGTTCCTTTTTTAAGTAAGTATAAGTATTCCTGGTCTAAGTTATCACTCTCCCAACTGCCGATGATGAGGAATCGGTGTTCCGATTCTGCTCGAATGTACTGAGGGTATTTTTTCCTAAATGGTGTTCCACCCTCCATACAGGCCAATACGGGTATATTTCGTCTAAGTTAAACCTTAATAATCCCTAACACAGCGTAATTAGTACATATGCGTACACCCCGTACGGTTAGTAAGATGTGGTGTTAAAAGAAAGGGGAGTTTGGCTTGGACAGGAATTTCCTGAGGTAAATTGTGTTTGCGGTTTTGAAGCTTCAGCTTCATCATTCTTATGAGAAATACCTAATTGTATGGATAATTACTATAAAGTGACTGACGCACTTAAGGATATAAAAGTTACTTATTTGAGGTATTTAACATGCACTCTCTGAACCGACTGATTTTATTAGCGCACGAGAATTTCTATGAATCAGAGAAAGGGCCAATCAATTTTGATAGGACAGGTATTTTAACATTTCTTCCAACCTAATTGGGTCTAGTTTCGTGGTACCGATATGGTCGGGACTCAAACCCTGACCATTTGTAAGACTTACTTAAGAGTATTTTCTCTAGAATAATTACCCACTCTCCCTCCATATAAAAGAGAATACATTTTATGTTTGTTACTTTACCCATTTCTATATAATAAATGGAAATATGTGGATAGTTAGCCCGAGTGGTTGGTAAAACGTAAACAAAACAAATACATTTTAAATGTATTATGTAATAACAATATAAAATATGAATGGGCCCTTTTAAACTAATAACTCTGAAAAATATTCGAGATTCTATTATTCTAAAAAAAAATATAATTTTATAGATTTATGTTTGTTGCTAACAACATCTGAACTACTTCAATTTGAACTACAAGTAGATCATAAACTTAAAATTCCTGCAGAACCAAATTGATATGATTGTCCCAGATTCTAAAGAACCTCCTTTATTCTAGGTACTTATAGGACAGTATGCAGGAGAGGGACGCAGGGGGGTTCAAACATACCATTAATATCAGCCTCACATTATATTTTTATTTGATAAAAATAAAGAAAAACTAATGTTTATATGTCCACATGACCATCATTAATAACATCCTTATATTGGGAAAAGCTGAGTTCAAATCCAGGGAGGTTTTGTGGGTCGACTTACCCCCTACAAGGCTTGATTTTTAAAAAAATAAACATATACTCTTCAACAATATCAAAATAAAGATAATAATGCTCTTGAACTAGTAGCTACCATTCTGATGTTTAGATACTATTGTGTTTTAAGCTCCTAACTCAAGATACCTGGGACCTCACTTATAGATTATTCAAAATCCCTCATATAATATTTTATTTTTAACTCTATATGAATAAATAATCGACCTTGTCAGGATTCGAAATGGCAAAGCTATCATAGCTGGTTAGGCAGTGCAGATAAACAAAGCAACTTACCGCCTTTACCATGTTATGAAGCCGGTAATAAAATAATATAATTTAAAAAAAAGCCTTGGAGGCTATATATAATATATATTTGAAAACTGTACCTCATTTAATTTATAAACATAAGTATAAACATATTCGTCAAATTGTTTTGGTTTTTGAAACAAAAATGATTTTAAAACCTTTTATAAAATTCCATATTATCTAGCCTATATTCATGAACCACACACCAAAACCACACACCAAAAAATTAACATTGATAACACTTAAACTATTCGAATTGCTGTCCTCATCATTAAAAAAAAAATCTAAGTAACTTTTAAAAGCATTCCATATTAATCAATTTTCTTCCTCTACGTTGGTTGGGAGGCACAGTTCCCTGGATACCCCCTCTCCTCCAACAAGTGGCGGACTGGGTCTAAAACTATTGGTTGCCAGTAGACAAAGGGAGCCCACCCACAATTACAAGGTTATTACTTAATTTTTACACGAAATTAATACAATTTTCAAAAAATCATATAAGTGGAAAAAACGAGGAATTCAAATTTTTGTGGAATAAATGTATTATTTTAGTAATTGCAGTATACAATTTGTACTAAATTTAAAGACAGATTAATGTTATAGCTAAATTTTAAATATTTTATTTTATTTTAAATAAATGGTGAATATTTTCAAATTGTTTGCTTATACTGAACATTTTACACACTAACAGATAGTTAGAAAGCATATTTCATGCAGTCCTCTATATTAAGGTGTGGCAGAAGGGAGCGCGAGTAATTTTACAGTTTTTATAGCATTACTTTTTTTGACCAAAATAAATAAAATATTTTTTCAGTAGCAACATAGAGTTTAGTTTTCTGCACATGCTAATGTAAACAAATCTTGAATATCTGTCAAGGGTGTCCTGGAATATTGTCAAAACTTTTTAAATAAAAAGAAAAAGTTTTGACAACATTATATGACACCCTTGACGGATATTCAAGATCTGTTGTTATTAGCATGTGCAGAAAACTAAATTCTATGTTGCTACTGGAGAAATATTTGATTTATTTTGGTCAAAAAATGTCAATTATATAAAAACTGTAAAAACACTTATGCTCCCTTCGGCCCCACCTTAAGAGCAATCGTTTGAATTCACTAAATGATTGTGTAAATATGTCAATAATTGCCTCTGTCTCCAATTCATCTAACAATTCCTTTTCAATGGATAGCAACATGTATGATTCCAAGTCCTCCTCAGAAAGTGAATTTCTTAGCCTTGCCTTTATAATCCTTAGCTTTAAAAATGTTCTCTCACATTGGATTTGAATAATTGATATTGTGCAGATGACTTTATAAAGTTCATAAAAGTTATCATATGCTTTGTCATAAAGTCTTTTGGATACCAGAATTTTTAGTATACACGTTGGGCAAGTGCTAAAAATTTTACGCTTGTTGCAACTGGAATCCATATTCTCACTATCACTAAACAATAGCTTTAATACATCAAAGTTCGAAGCAAAAGAAAACATTCCAATATTACTTGATCTTTGCTAATTTGTGCTTCATCTTCAAGGCCCTTCTCTGCAATAGTTTTAAAGTTTGCTGAGTCAAAGCAGGATACATTTTTATAAAAAAAAAATTGGGTTGTACGAAGCGTGAATCTAGTGACTGGACCGTGTACAAATGTTGTCCATTAATAGGTTAAACGCATTTACTCGAAAAGCTCATCTGACGTTTTTTCTTTCTTTATCTGCCTCTTAACTGGCAGTGCTGTTTTCAAAGAGTCAATTTCCAATATTTTATTTTTCATCTATATTCAACTATGAAATCTTGGCATGACATTTATTTACTAGTTTCAGTGCCTTCCTGTGAACGTTATTAAATGTTCTTCTCTGTTCCTTCAACTCTGTTTTAGCTGAATTTACTAAACTCCATGCAGTAAACATATCTAAATCTTTTGTCTGTAAATAACTTGATAACGGGGCTGTAGTTTCAAATACATACAAGTAAGTAACTGCTGTCAATATTGTTTTAAAATTACTTACTATTAAAATAGCAATTCAACGTAAATTTTAGTTGCATACAGTAATAATATTGGAACTTCTATTATATTTTCAAGCTACTAAATGTCATGAACCTTTTTATCATATTGTCTAATGAATCAAATAGCCGAAGCTATTATTATGCTTTTTAGTGAGGAATTCTCTATCTAGATATATTCTGAAAATTGAAAAATGAAACCTGGATACGGGAATCGAAGCCGGGACCTTTGGCTTAGTATGCTAATGCTCTAACCACTGAGCTATCCAGGAATCTTTTCGTGCCCAGGGTCATTCTTCATTCATATTTTAAGGCAGAGTCTATGATGGACGTGCAGAAATCATCGGCTACAAATGTGTGATTTTATTAAGATCCCGAGCTATCAGATTACGCAGCCATTATATATGATATTACATGAGCGAAGAATGAACCTGGGCACGGGACGATTCCTGGATAGCTCAGTGATTAGAGCATTGGCCTACTAAGCCAAAGATCCCGGGTTCGATTCCCGTGTCCAGGTGTCATTTTTCAATTTTCAGAATATTGTCTAATGTTTAAGGGGGCCCCACTTCATCAGGGGCATACAGGGCCCACTTGCCATAGGGCAAGCTGACACCCTGGCCAGTCTGCCACCGCCTCCAACAAATTATATTCCTAACTACGGTCTTGGGTACTTATTAAATTCAGGCGATAGTATGCCTTTTATTAGTTTCTTAAATAAATGATTATGTAGGAATAAAAGCTTAAAACATACTGGGAGTTGGAAAATATTTGAAGTTGGTGGGACTTGAACGGTTCTTGAACCAGTTATTTAAGTTACCCTTATTAACATAATTAGACCCAACCCTTGTACCCTCCCCCACCTTACCGAAGCATGTTGATCTTTCCACAATGCTATTAACATAAAGTTTGTTACCATCTGTTCTAAATTTCCGACATAAATAAACATACATTTAAATCCGTGGTTGTATTCGCGACACAAATAACACGAATGTAACAGATTTTTTGTATCTAACTATGTATGAATATGAGATGAGGTACTCTAGTGGGAAGCTTTAGATAAAGTAGGATGTCATTAACAATGCAGAGATAAAAGTTTAGAGAGGTGTACTAGTACGGTGCTACGGACGTGTTTCATTTTGTTTATGAATATTTGATAGCTAAGGCTGATTGTTTGGGGTGGTGTGAAGGGAGGAAGGAGGAGGGGTTGGTGTAAAGGAAGGAAGGAGGAGCGGTTCGTGTAAAGGGAGGGGTTGGTATAAAGGGAGGAAGGAGGAGAGGTTCGTGTAAAGGGAGGGGTTGGTATAAAGGGAGGAAGGAGGAGAGGTTCGTGTAAAGGGAGGAGGAGGGGTTGGTGTAAAGGGAGGAAGTAGGAGGGGTTGATATAAAGGGAGGAAGGAGGAGAGGTTAGTGTAAAGGGAGGAAGGAGGAGGGGTTGATGTAAAGGAAGGAGGAGGGGTTGGTGTAAAGGGAGGAAGTAGGAGAGGTTGGTGTAAAGGGAGGAAGGAGGAGATGTTAGTGTAAAGGAAGGAAGGAGGAGGGGTTGGTATAAAAGGAGGAAGGAGTAGGGGTTGATGTAAAGGAAGAAGGAGGGGTTGATGTAAAGGAAGGAGGAGAGGTTGATGTAAAGGGAGGAAGGAGGAGAGGTTGGTGTAAAGGGAGGAAGGAGGAGGGGTTGGTGTAAAGGGAGGAAGGAGGAGAAGTTCGTGTAGTGGGAAGAAGGAGGAGTGGTTGGTATAAAGGGAGGAAGGAGGAGGGGTTGGTGTAAAGGGAGGAAGGAGAGGTTGGTGTAAAGGGAGGAAGGAGGAGAGGTTCGTGTAAAGGGAGGAAGGAGGAGGGGTTGGTGTAAAGGGAGGAAGGAGGAGGTGGGGATGGGGAAGGAGTAAATAGTATGAATTTTAACTAAAATATTTCCTGTGTATGACAAGTTCATACTTTTTTTAAATATGTATACATTTATTAGATGTTCATAAAGCAATGGATGGGATGTTTTGAACGTATTTAAGGCGGGGTGGAAATTGACACAAATTAAGGTAATCTTTTTTAAAAACTTATTATTGCGAAACAATTTTTTAGTGAAAATAAATACACATTTCTTCAGTAGATACGTTTTAGTTTAATTTTCTACATTTATTAATTTCAAAACTTTTCAGGATGTTTATCATAAGCATTTGTGGAATTTGACCCGGACTTGAACGATTCATTTTAAAAGTTTATTTTCAAATTCATCTATGTCTTTGGCTAATATTTAAGAATTATATAGAGGACTATAATCTAGAAATTTAAACTAAACGTGTCTACTAGAAGCATAATGTAAATTTAACTTTTCAATTTACATTTCATAATTCAGCTAACCTTAATCATACTTTTAATCCACATTTATAATTATTTTAACACTGTTTTATCCCATCGAATAATATATTTATTTCTTAATACCTATATCATTATGTCTCTTTAATTTACTTAAATTATTTCATTATTTGTCTGCATTGGTTCTTTCTCAGACCTGATGATGTTGTAATCGCCTATTCATGTCGTCTTCTTCAAGACTATGACCTTGTCTACTCATTTTTTTAAAGGAGAAGAACCAATTAAACCAGATAAGGAACGACATTTTTATTGAAAAATCTTAACATGTTACATTTTTTCAACTTTTTTAAAACTTTTAATCTACTTCTTTTATAATTATTGAAATGAACTTAAATTGATATTAATTACAGGTCTATTATAAAAACCTTAACATGTTGTAATTTAACTCATCAAATATACATCTGTCTTAATTTCACCCAACTATAACTTTAATATCATTTACTCAAGATGTAAAACATGCAATTGTAGATTCTATCATATTTAACTTTAACTAAACAAGATTATTAATGTATTTCTTATTAATTTATATGTATCTAGTTTAAGATTATATAATTAGTCAACTTTATCTTATCATTCAATATACCAATACCTTGTAATTTTAATAAGTTTTCATGCCTTAATTTTAGAAATATTATCCTATCCTATTATCTTTTGGTAAAACTTTCTAATCATAAAGCTACAATTTTTTCTTTTTCAAACTATTAAACACTTCTTTTATAACGTTCTTCAAAACAAATTTTAACTTTACAGTAATATAGCTGCTATTATCTTTGAATTTGTATGAAAATCATAATAAACTGAACCATTGTACCTGCAAAACTTACCAAAGATTTTTTCATAATTTTTTTCATAATTCGTCAAATATTTATTAATTGACTTGATAACTCATAATAAATTTTGACTCTTATTTTAATACATTTATTTCAAACTCTCTCAACTTATTTACCTTGACTAATTAACCAAAATATGTTTATATCTATAAAATTTCAATTGCATATGAAAACTTAAAAGTGTTCCTTATATTAATAGTTTACATATTTTTCCTTACTACAATAGTAATGAGTATCACTAAAATATATATTTAACTAGCATATAATACATTGGTTTGACTTTAGTCACATTAACGGGTTTTAACCGGGGATCCATGTACTCCCATGGCCCTATCTTATAAGCTGTGCCATATGGAACTATAAAAATACAATGTTTAGTTCTCTGGGTAAAGAGAGTTAAAGGTTATATAGTACTAAATTTGTCTATTAAATACGCTTGTATGAAACTATCCCCACTGATTTGTTAACTGAAATTTAGGGTGAAATGATGACATTTGTGATACTGACCTGGTAAAGCAAGAACTTATTGAAATGAGAAATTAACCAAAGTTCACTTCTAATCGATGCTCCTAAACCAAATTTGGTGTAAACTTGGGTAGTGTGCCCAACCCTTGAACAGCATGATCCCAGGTGCAACACCTGACCCGACAAACCGCCTCAGATTTGCGATGTGCTTCCGCACTGACCAGGTTGTAGGAATTACCAAAAAAATACACAAATTATCCTTTAGTGCTTTCAGAACCGTTTAATATTGCCACGTTGTGCGAACACCAATTTACCTTTATTCCTGCACGGCCACCGACTTCTGGATCGAGGCAGGGCCCTCTGCTAGAAACTCTAGTCGGTACGACTCTCCTACGTCAAGTGATTGAACTCGAACCACCGACCTTCCAAGCCGCGCTACGCTACACTACACTGGCGTGGTCTGGAGGTGAGTCACAAAAGTTCGGACCAAAAATAATTCAATACCGAAAAACAAATGGTCTCCCATTCTGACCAAAATTCCATCCCATCACAACTTACATTTGGAAGTCAGTATTTTCGGTGCTTGCCTCTATAAAAATTGAAGCGATGAATATGTTAGAAACCTTAATTAATAAGAGGCTGTCTTGAAAATGACGCACGAGACAAATTTTGGTACTGACTTTTCAATATAGTTTTTAATTTTTTTAAACACTTTTGCTGTTGTTGAGTACCCATTGGTGTACTCTAAATTAACCAAATGTTGTTCTAAAATAAACATTGCTGTGGTCCTTTCTTAACATTTTCATTACTAGATTTAAAATCCTATCTTGTTTATTTAAGTTTTAATGATGTCAAGAAATAATTAACTTTGACTTATTTTTTTCTATAGTAGTTATCTTTATGAATAAGTAATACATTTCTGTAACTCTATAACTTATTTTGATATTAAATTGTCTTATGAAGTATTAATTTTAAATGTGAGTGACGAAGACTGAACGAACATATATATTTTTGTAATCTTTTGGAAAATAACATTAAGGAAATTTGACCTGACGTCTCGGAACTCGCGACGTAATTTAAACTTCATTTTTATTCCATTACCCCTCCTATTTTTTTACTCTCATCTACTTGGCTTCTTGCCGAGCTGGTGGACTAGGGATAATCGGAAAGAGGCAGGCATTCAGAGGTATTCTGAAGATTGAAAAATGACACCTGGACACGGGAATCGAACCCGGGACCTCTGGCTTAGTACGCCAATGCTCTAACCACTGAGCTATCCAGGATTCGTCCCGTGCCCTGGGTCATTCTTCACTCATATTTTAAGGCAGAGTCTATGATGGACTGGCGGAAATCGTCGGCTACAAGTATGTGATTATATTAATATCACGAGCCATCGGATAACGCAGCCATCTGCGACTCGGTAGTTGGCTGTTATGCTGCCATTTGCACAATTATTAAATTGTACGGGATCGCACATATATTAAGAATTAATAGCCAGAGCTATTATTTATGCTTATTAGTAGGGAATTACTCCACTAGATATCATATTCTGAAAATTGAAAAATGACACCTGGACACGGGAATCGAACCCGGGACCTCTGGCTTAGTACGCCAATGCTCTAACCACTGAGCTATCCAGGATTCGTCTCGTGCCCTGG
>CABFWB010000959.1:127252-144504 GCA_902151455.1 Timema bartmani
GGCAGCATAACAGCCAACTACCGAGTCGCAGATGGCTGCGTTATCCGATGGCTCGTGATATTAATATAATCACATACTTGTAGCCGACGATTTCCGCCAGTCCATCATAGACTCTGCCTTAAAATATGAGTGAAGAATGACCCAGGGCACGGGACGAATCCTGGATAGCTCAGTGGTTAGAGCATTGGCGTACTAAGCCAGAGGTCCCGGGTTCGATTCCCGTGTCCAGGTGTCATTTTTCAATCTTCAGAATATGATATCTAGTGGAGTAATTCCCTACTAATAAGCATAAATAATAGCTCTGGCTATTAATTCTTAATTCAGAGGTATGATTGCAGCTCTGGGATGGCTGGCATTTGTTGCTGATGACTAGTGACTTTCCATGGAACAATCACAGACAGACGGAGAAGTTAGCGTTTTCTAGAGCGGGACTTGCTTTACTGCTCAAATACGTTAACATTTAATGAGGAAATAATGTGAACTAAGAGTGAAATTAAAGAGTCTTATTTGATTTAATACTCAATTCATATACGCTTATTTGTATTTAGCTTATTTCCTGATTCGTGCGGTAACTGCACACACATTTCACGAACTACAGCTCACATTAACTTTCTACACGCCACCATTCCAATAAATATTATATTTAGCACCGCATCTTACTACCCGTTCAAGTTATACGCTTAAGTACTAATTACGCTAATGGATTAGGAATTGGGAGGGTTGAATTTAGTGGAAGTGAACCCGTATTTGCGTGGAGGGAGAGTGGAAAACCATTTAGGAAAAACCACCCCCAGTTCACCCGACCGAGATTTAAAACTCGATCTCCCCATCCTCGGTGGTCGAGCTCAACACGACTAGCGCGTTAGCCAACTACGCCACCTAGGCGGGTCATTCCAATAAATTAAACTGTAGTTGATCAGTCTCATATTGATCCTCATGACTAATTACTCATGTGATCAAATTACTTTAAATTTTATATTCATGAAAAGTGAATAATTGAGAATGGTTAGTTGAAAATGATACGTGATAGCTCACCTTATAAAGGACGGATGCTTCGATTTCTACCAACTCACAGACTGCAGCGCCACCCAGCTATGTTAATATTGCATTATGAATCTATGATTGTTTGCTAAGTTTTAAAAAACTGTACAAATGAGGCGATACTAAGGACCTTCGTTCACCCAGGAAACCAACACGATGCAATACATCGCGGGCAACTTGTCACTTACTATAAGTAGCCCCATTTCTCGTCCACACAAGGAACCTATTGTATATCAGTTGCGAGAATGTCGTCGTCTGATGTGGACCTGGTCGTTGGCTAAAATGTACTTAAAAACTCGTAAATAGGCCCGGAATTTTTTTTGGGGTTCATCCGGATTTTGTAAAATAAATAAAAAAAAGTGGTTCAAATTTTGTAGTGTTTTCAGGGACTCTACTAAATTTAAACAAACGTATAGGATGAGTAGGGAAACGTTTGAAGAGTTTGAACGACTCGTAGGTCCAACTATTAAGACATTGACACTGTCTGTGGTATTTTGTTACCCAGGAGTGAAAACTTGCAAGAAAAACAAGAAAAGATCGAAACTTGAGCTTGCATAAATGTAAATAAAACAATTCGTACAGCTCCACAAGTGACCACATCAATGACTAACAGGCAACTTATCACCTGGCAACCAACAGGTTTGGTCTCCTTACGATGTATATATCGCCCAGCGCTAAAGTCGTAGTCGACTCGGTGGACGAAGGACCTATGTATAACTCTATTTCAGTTGACTCACAGCAAGATGGAGGGAGAGACGACCCAACTCTCTAAAGCGGGGATTTCACGACGCGTCCCCGACCGCCCGTTCCCGTTCCTGGTCCCAATCTCCCTGTCACTGTTCTACCCTCTCCTCGGCAGAGCGTTGTATTTTCACGACCCAATCTTTTGCGTCCGATCTACTGCTCAGTTCGTTGCTCTTAAAGTTTCAAAATGGCTCCGTATTTATCAAAGCAGGTAGTTGTTGGTGTTGCATTAACTGCATTGGCTGTGTGCGAGAAAGAAAGGAAGAAAAAGAAGATGTGGATGAAGCAGGTATACCGCGAAAGACTTGTACTGAGTCATGCAAGACTTATGGAAGTATTGGATGCTGAAGATCTCCGGAATAAAATCGAAAATACAAACAAAAAAAACGTGAGGTGCGAACACGTGTTGTTATCACTGAGAATCAATCTAGATCCACACTACGGACAGAGCGATCCGCCTGGTGGAGCATTTCACGTCCCGTTCACCAGGAGAAGCGGTGGGGGCTTGGTCTACCCCCACCCTTCCTCCCTAAATCGGTTGGAAATCTCTCCCGACCTCCCTGCCTGGTCGCCTCCCCAAAACGTGACCAGGACCACACATTTCACCATCGAATTTCAGGGCCGACGGCGATCGGGCCCGATTTAGAGTCCCTAAATCGGGTCGTGAAATCCCCGCTTAAGTGAATGGTTGACCATTGCTATCAGATCCAAGCACATTTCCGTTTTGTGATGAGAATAGTGCCATCCAAGGTTTTTTTCTAAGGTCCTATTTTAAAAGGAAGTTCTCTGAGAGCTGTAAGAGTTACTATGTATACTTTCACGATCTTTCATGTATTCCTCTATCAACATACGTGGATAGTTTTGAAATGTAGTCCTATAGAATACTTGGAGAGGATCGAGTGGACAGACAGGGTGACAAATGAAGAAGTCCTAAGAAGAGTGAGTGAGAAGAGAACCATTTTGGATGTGATTCTTCGGCGCAAAGAAGACTGGATCAGACAGAGCCTTAGGAGGAACTGTCTTCTGCACGACGTTATAGAAGGAAAGGTTGAAGGAAAGAGGAGCTTAGAAAGAAGGAGGATTCAACTATTGGGTGACTTGAAGGAAAGAAGAAAATTCTGGGAGCCCAAGGGGGAGGCAGAGTATAGGGCGCATTGGCGGTCTAAGTTCACTGACAAAAGGAATGGACCTGTCGTAAGATATAACACCTAGAAATAATAATAATCAATAACTATAAATTAACACTAACAATATTCATCCAAAATACATTATTGCTATTCTATAACGTTGTGTGTTGCTGATTGTGTGTTTTCCTAACAACATTTGTCTAGTTTATGGATTTTAACCAAACTTGGTACGCTACACACACAGTGGTCCACCAAGAAAAAGGTATATACTTTATATTATTTACTCTCAATAATGAGTTGATGGACATTTGAATTCTGATTATTGTTATAAATATAATATAATTTACTTTTAAAAAAAAACTCCATGTTGTGAGCCCGTAAGTTAGATAAACCACAACCGAGCGGGCTCTGCAGTTAGCTATGATGGTGCGAACATTTGAGGATAAAGGGTACCATTAGGTCAGCACAACAGACCCTTCGGCTGTCAATCTCAGTTTTCTAAACTGGAGCTGCTACTTATTTATTCAAGTATCTCATTTGTCCTCACGAGGCTGAGTTTGACCCCCTGCCACACCCACTGCTTCACAGATAAATTCTTGGAAGCACTGGGGATCGAATCCGGGACCTCTGGACCTTTAGGGATCTGTATCATTATTATATTGTTATTGGAATTGTTTTATGGCTACCCGCGTCGGTGGCGTAGTTAGCTAACGCGCTAGTTTCGCGTTAAGCTAGACTGCCAAGGATTGAGAGATTGAGGTTCTAATCTCGCTTGGGTGAGCTGGGGATGATTTTTCCTAAATTATTTCTGACTCTCCCTCCACGCAAATATGGGTTCACTTCTTCTATATTCAACCTTCCCAATTCCTAAACCATTAACGTAATAAATACTTAAGCGTATAGCCCAAACGGCTAGTAAGACGCGGTGCTAAGTATTATTATTATTATTGTTGTTTTATTGTTAAACTTATATACCAGTGTTGAGCAACCCTGGGGTCGTGACACCATTTGGGGTCCCAATTTATTAAGGGGTCACTAAATTTATTTTATGGCATACATAGAAGATAAAAAAACTTTTAAGTAATATATATCCTTTTTTTTATCCCATAAACAAATGCAAATGATATGCGCAATAAAATTACCTTTTTATTTTATTTACATGATAGGACGAGGTCCTGTATGTAAAATTATACTCAAGTCTGGTCGAACCCAAAAAAATGTTTTCAACCCACTGCTCTACACCACCACCTTAGGAATTTTTTTTCTCTCCAATTTGTAATGCATTGGTTTACTTAGTAATATATGCTCTTTCTCCCCTCCCCCCACTGTCCTCCAATCATGGGTCTTTGGACTGTTGACTACAGTAAAGGTAGATACCTATTTTATGAGTGTATGTATAGTCGCTGCTAAGTTAAGGGGATATTTTTTATCCTACTTTTGCTTCTACTTAAAATAATTCACTTGTTTCGGGTTTCACTTGAATGATGTGTAATTATTGTGGAGGGTGAAACTATCTAATATACTATATATATATATAGTTATAAGACATAAGTTGTGTGAAATTTACAAATACGAAGACAAACATTTGCTGTTTCTATATACATCTAATATATATAAATTGACGACTCCTGTTTATCCCAGTGGTAGAGCATTGGCGTACTAATAAACCAAAAGTCCCGGGTTCAATTCCCGTGTCCAGGTCTCATTTTTTAATCTAAAAAATATGATAGATGCGGCTATAACCGTAACTTAACTTAACTTTACATCCACTACTATTTCCAGCCTGTAGTCTTGCTCAGTTTTTTTATTCAAGCCATATATCAAGACTAGACAGGCACAACATCCAGTCCCCGGCCGTTAATTTATCAATGTGAAAGGGTAAACCCTTGACTCTTAGCTCAGTAGACAGATATGCTATCGACTGAGCTAAGGTGTCGGATATATATAACCGTAACTAACAAATATAATATACTAGCTGTTTAATAATACATTGTTTAAGTTTAATTCACGACTAAACAGTATAACTCGAACGGGTAGTAAAACTAGGTGTCAAAAAAGAAAGAAAATGACTAATTGACACCGGGCACGATACACTCCTGGATGTCCCTTCATAGTAGTTTTTTGGTGACACTAAAAATGTCGCCTTACCATTGAAGGAAAAACCTACTAAATTAAACTTCGACTTAAATATTTATTTGTGTACCTATTTAAATTCTTCTTCTTAAGTCAACAACCCAAAGGTTGGTTTGATGTGATTTCTATTCATCAGGTAGGCACGCAGCACTTGGCTGGTTATTGCTTCCCGCACCATCTGATATAAATCACATGTAGTAGGGGAGTTCATGAAGTGCAGTAGTTCCCCGTTGCCTTTCAAACTGAATTTTTATGAGAAGTACGAAACGACTTACCAATTTGTCTAAATTTTCCACATAAAAAACAAACAATATTTTGTTAATTATGTGAAACACTCTTTAGATACAAAATTTAAATAGTAATTTTTTTAAAATTAAAAAATTCTAAAAATCAGTTATCAGTAAAGTAACCTGATCTTTTATTAAACTAAAATACATTCTTAATTATCGTATATATTACTCCAAATTAATTATTTTAAGCAAAAACTTAAATGCCATTTTTGAAAAATTTCAATTTTTCAAAAATTTGTTATTGGCTTTATTTAAGTTATAGAATCTAATTTATAAATACGCCCAAATATGTGACCATATAACATTTAGATCTTAAGTATGAACAAAATATATCAAAAGATTCATCATAATCTCTAGGAATAAAAGTGTAATTATTACAATACTTTCTCTATACGAGAAAGTAGAAAATTACTTAATTTATCCTCTTCGTATCCTCTGTTTGGGAACTTGAATTATACGGGGTCTGCCTTGGTAAGCGAGAAATTGCCGCGCAAACGTTCAGCTCTAATGCTGGGATCACGATCAACTTAACGTTAACTTAAAGTTAACTTAACGTAACTTAACGTAAAGTACCTCCTAGTGTGTTTAAATGGGGGCGATCACGATGCAGTTAACTTAACGTAAGAGATGTCCTGGGATGTATTTTACTTTAAGTGAACGTTACTTGAAGGGTATCACGTGATCTAGCCAGCCAATCACTATTCGAGTGACGTCAACAGGGCTATTTATTAACTCATTTGTTGGTATTATGACCAATGTTTACTTTTTAGCGTAAGTTCTAGTGATCAGACATTGAAACAAAATAATTAAACTAAAATAGGAAAGCTAAATTTATCAAAAAAGTTTTGTAATAGATATTTATTATATCGATTGAAAACTGTAAACATTAACAGATCATCACTGTAAAACTAGTACAAATCACAGATCATACTCGAGAATGAAGATGTTTGGCTTGAGTTGTTACGTTAAGTTACGTGAATCGTGATCACATATACGTTAAGTTAACTTTAAGTGAACGTTACGTTAAGTTAACGTTAAGTTGATCGTGATCCCGGCATAACGCTATATCTAGACCTAATAATTAGAAGAAGCGTTATTTCAAAATATGGTTAACGCCAAAATGAAGTCGAAAAATTCCAACAGGGCTGTTTTTACTTAACACCCCAATAGTTTGAGTTGTATTATAAGAAGAAAAAAAGTGTAAAAATGTGACATTGACTCATTTTCAAAGCCTTTTTAAGCAAATTTGTGTATCTATGAGACTAGACTTCTTCTAACAAATAGAATAAAATTTGGATAAGCTCGCATCAGAAAATACGATTAAGATATTTGGGAACTAGCAGTGAGCTTTCCTCTATACCTTAAGATAAGAAGTTTCGTATTTTCTTTCTTCTCTTTCTTATTGGGTGACCTTGGGGTCTAGGGGTAAGGTGTCAAACTTCTGTGTTGAGGGTCCGGGGTTCAATGCTCGGTCCTGGCACAGATTTATCTGATTGCCAAACCCTTCCTTCACCTCTGACAAGACGTGTATTAGTCACAACTTGTGAATGTGAGGTATGCCAGGCCTCCACCGTGGTTCGGATCCTGCGTTAAATTGTAGGTCCTCCATTTCATCTCACAATCATCCTACCATTGCACATTAGCTTAAGTGCGTATAACCCGAACGGGTAGTAAGACGTGGTGATAATAATAATAATAATAATAATAATAATAATAATAGTAATAATAATAATAATAATCTTAATCTTTCTTGTTGACATGACAAACTGTGGTAGTAGGTGAAGGGCGAATAGAGAAATAGTTCTAAAAAATGATACGGATCATTGTATTATAAGACTTGTGACCTGACAGCGATTGATATTTTCCCGCTGACTGAGGTGGCCGCCTTAAGATAGTTATAATAAAAAGTATGTGATGGTGGTGCTATCTGCCAAACCTTCGTTTGTCTTCCTTCCTCTCTAATCCACGGCTTGCCCTCTCAATCTTCAGTACTGCACCCTGGTGGCGTCTCTTATGCACGCTCACTGCACACAAAGA
This sequence comes from Timema bartmani, assembly GCA_902151455.1. Lineage (NCBI taxonomy): Eukaryota > Metazoa > Arthropoda > Insecta > Phasmatodea > Timematidae > Timema > Timema bartmani. Next base: position 134,625 of record CABFWB010000959.1, read on the forward strand.
TTAAACTCGTTAGTGAGTGTGACGTCAGCATCCCCTCAATCAACAATCGAGTAAGTCGGGAGAGATTTCTTCAAGATGTCTCCTTGGAAGTAAAACTACCGTAGTCCATGCTTGAGTTCATCGTGTCGTTTGGGTAAATTAATCACTGGCATTAATATTCACTGTTCTGAATAGTTTTAATTGATTCAGTTCATTGAAATGAGTAGTTCATTTTTTTTTGTAGTGTAATACTGATAGTTTGTTTGTTTGCATTGTAACTTCGTTGTTTGAAAAATTACACTTTGTAGTTTATTCATTTTCGGTCAACAACGTGTATTAATCACAATCTACAGCTTGAAGTTAAGTCTTAATTGAACTGCAGCCTGTAGTTTAGTTTTTCGCACACTACAGCTTGTATCTAAGTAGTTTTCAAACTACTGCCTCTATGTATATAACTTATGTTCTATAAATTTAAAGAAATAAAATAATAACATTTTTTTTGGTTTGGGAAGATGCTTTAATTTGGTTTTAATAAATAAGTTCAAACTTGCTTTTAGCCCTGTATATGACAGATTGATTGTAATATTAACCAACCTAACAAAACCTAACCTTTGTAGCGTCGCGGCTCCTTTTTGACAATAGAAGTAACGACTACAGTAACATGGAAATACTATAGAAAAGGAGGTTGCTACACAAAACATAGGAAAGATATACAAGTTTAACATATAAGTTTATTAGATTCAAAACAAATGGAATTATTATAAGTACAAAGACACGATTGCAGTCAAATATTTCCATTATTTATTGTTAGACGCTAATAGAGTAACACGTGACAACATTGTTGCCCCGAAAGGCCATATTAGGTGTGAAGCACCAAAGACCGACTACAACCAAGAAAACTATGGATGGGTAGAAAATAGTTAAAGGTGTAACTCTTTAAAGAGGAACATGCGCACATTCTAGAACGAAAGTGAGCTAAACAGACTAATAAATTAATTTAAGTCGTGGGGATTAATTAAGTTTAAGTTAAGCGACAATACACAATTCTACTCCGGCCTTACGGCTACAAGTCTCAAACCTGATAAGCATGGACAAGCAATGTAATTGAACTATATCTAAAACTAGGAATTCCTTGTTTAAGGAGTTACAGCGAACGTTGTTAACAGAGCTATCTAGCGTGTGTTAACTCCAGAAAGAGCTACATGATACGAAAGAAAACTTCCAAGAGCTGGAACGATGGGTTTACAAATAGTTAAAGGAAAGCTATCAGGAATCTAGGCTCTAAGGAAGCTATGGCAGGCCTATTCCTCATTAGTACTGCCTGATCATCCAATATTATAGTTAATACTAAACTATAATCTGGAGACAGACTTTAATTGTTACATTAAAATAACCAAGTGGTCCCTGAAGGGAGCCGGACTAGATAAACAACACCATGTGGGCCAACTCTCTGGGACAGAAGTATACCCACGAGATGAGCACCGTACGAAGGTACAACAATAGGCAAACTAAAGACTGATACCGGCCAAAGAACCAATTAGGTCATGCAGCAACCCACGGATTAACCTGTTATCCCCTATTTCCCAATACAAAAGGTTAAACCATCAGAAACATGGTCACATAGAACAGGGCGCTGGACTGTGGCCCAAATATTTAAGACTAGTCATAGGGGCATAGAAAAACAATAAACAAGTGTGGTCATAAGGACTACTTTCTGTTTAGAATTAACAACCTCTATCAAAGAGTACAACCTTTGAAACTAGTCAAATGGACATAGTTAAACGATATACAAACTCTATCAAAGAGTACAAGCTTTAAAACTAAAGATATAGATTTTAACAGATATTACATTATCTGCGACTAGGAGGTGAGACCAACGTGTCAATCATCGTGACCACCACTTGAATGCCAACAAGTTCTTCAAGTCTCCTTGGATGTTCTTACGAAGAGTAATTCTAAATGAATACAATAATGAAGCGAGAGGCGAGGTTTTATATATGAAATGAAACTGACGTGTAAGAAGTGGAGGGAAAAAGGGTTGGGGGTGGGGCTTCTAGAAGAAACTGGGAGAACCGAGTTAAGCTTGAGTTGGTTGCCGTCCAAGGCATCATGATGTGGGCCTTCAGTTCTATCGAGTTGAACTAGCTGTCCAGATGTGGTCCGTATTTGGACGTCTAGTAGGGCAGGACTCGCGTGTATCGGGCCGTATTCAAGAGCACAATTACAGAGTGAGTTAATAATCTGACACATATAATTCAGTTTCATTTATTCTTGTATGTACTGTCATGTATATTAATTTCGTATTTTGAATGTACGGGCTAAAATGCACTTAGCACGTTACAACTTCATTTATTATTTATAAGCGCATGGAAAGCTGGACTTTATTTGTAAAAATGTATCATTCTGTCAGAGTGAATAAAGTGTGAGAGTGAATTCAGTTAATTCTATTTTTATTAAACTATTAAAAATATCTAAAATCAGGTTCTGTAAGGTTCTGTCCCGTGGTCTATACAATAAGTGTGCAAAGTTTCGGATTTATAGGTAATCTAAATGCCAGGCCTCCACCGTGGTTCGGATTACACGTTAAACTGTAGGTCCTTCATTTCATCTCACAATAACCCTACCGTTGCACATTATCGTAAGTGCGTATAACCCGAACGGTTAGTAAGACGTGGTGCTAATAATAAGAATAATAATGTAGGTCATCTAGGGGCTTCTGGAGGGTGTGGAAAGACACACACTAGAAAATTATATATTAAGATGGCTGTTGGATTAAAAAAAAAATATTTTACTCCCTCTCGCAATTTACTGAATCGCAGTTGGCTTGAATCCTCCTATGGTATTCTAAAAAAAAGTTTTTCCAAAATGGTTTTCCATTGATTCTCCCTTCACATAAATACGGATATAGTTAATCTAAACTCTACCTTCCTTATCCCTATCTCATCAGTGGAAATACACGTAGAGTCCGGAAACGTAATATGACGTAGTGCACCAAAACATTTTCTACTATCCTAAAGAGTTCCTGAAAATGGTCATGATTTACCATCAACAATGGCCAAACGGTCTATAGAAGTCACTCTCGTGTTGGAATGGCCTGCCGATGACGGATAGATCAGGGTTTAAATAACACTACTGGGTGTAATGGGGGTGGTTTTTCTAAAGGGTTTCCCACTCTCTTTCCACGCAAATGTAGGTAGGTTACCTCCAAAATGGCTCCTTACTCACTCCAACCCCATAGAGTAATCATATATACGTATAACCCGAACAAATAGTAAGACGAGGTGATAAAAAAAAAGTCATCAAAGAACAATTTTTGGAAAATATTTTAGTAAATCTCCCTCCAGTGTGTGTGAGCTTTGCGATGCTCCCCTTAGTGTGTACCACATTTTGGTGGAGTTTCGCAAGTATGCCCCTATTCACCTGGCTCTTTATTTTAATGGTGGCCTTCGTTTTTTACTACGCGACAGTGCGGATGGAGTCATTTGTTTACTCCGCTTTATACGCCAGGCGAATCTTTTAAATTACATTTTAGTCCCCTCTTATAAAATGGCTCATTTGGTAACTATTTTATGATGAGATTTAATTTTAAAGTTTGATTTACTTTTTTTGAACTCTTGTATTTGGTATTTTTACTCACTCAATGCACGTATCTGTGGTTCTCAGCAGGCCTATTATTTATCTTTAAACTCCAATATGAGGATTTTAGCGGTTTAAAACTAATAGCTCTCTAATAATAAAGCAAAGGAGGTTCCTGTTATATGTTAGGTGTAATGAAGTGGTTCACAACCTGGGGTACGTGGCAGACCAGTTGGGGGTACGTGAAAATAATATATAGCACCAAAAAATAAGGGGTTAAATTGGAAAAAAAAAAATTGTAAGAGTTTTAGTTTTCTAAAGAGACACGTATGTGAAAACCCAATAGCCTACTCGCGAAATGAGGAAAAGGAAAGAATTTCCGTAGGCCTAGTAATTTATAATTGGTTGTCACTAGCCCCGCCCACCACCAATCATATCGCGCGATTAAGCACGTATCCTCCCCCTCTTCAGCAAAACTGTCACTGCACATCGTGAACTCTTCTTTCTCTTCACCTTTTATTTTGTTGTTCTTTTCATTTTTAGTAATTCTAGAAACATCCCGAATCGTCTCAGATATTCCGGTTTCAACGTTTTCATTTAAAACCCGATTGAAAGTAGGCCATCATTTGAGTGTTCGATTGGGCGTCAAGCGAGTAACGTGTATTAATAGGCCTAGATTCTTTCCTTATTATTATTATTATCATCATTAGCACCGCGTCTTACTACCTGTTCGGGTTATACGCACTTACGCTAGTGTGTAATGGTAGGGTGATTGCGAGATGAAAGGGAGGACCTACAGTTTAACGTGGAATCCGAACTACGGTGGAGGCCTGGCATCCCACACATTCACAAGTTGTGATTAATACACGTCTTGTCAGAGGTGAAGGAAGGGTTTGGCAATCAGATAAGTCTGTGCCGGGTCCAGGGAGTGAACCCCGGACCCCGAGCATAGAAGTCTGACACCTTACCCCTAGACCGCCAGGTCATCAACCCTTACTTCTTTATGTTTGAAGTGTTTAGCTATTATTTATTGTTTTGTGTTACTTCCTGTTGATATTGTTTTGTGTCTCAAAATGGATAAGTGGTTGAAAACTAGCACTCTTAAGAGAGCTGCAACTAGCATTGAAATTCAACCTGCTGATTCGGAAGCTGCAAGTACCTCGAAGCAGTCTGATGATTTACAAGCTCAAGGGGACCAGGTTGGAGCGACTGATAGGCCTGTTCTGGTAAAAGATAAAGTTAACACTATTTTTAAAAAAATCCTCAAAATATCAGTGTTCCTCCAAAGAAGAGAAAATATTCTGATGAGTACCTGAAATATGGATTTTCATTCACGGGAGATGAAGACCGTCAAAAACCACTGTGCCTTTTTTGCGATCACTGCGCCATTTAGAGACAAAACATCCAATTTTCAAACAAAAAGATGTTAGTTATTTCCAGTGACTATCAAACGGGCCTAATCTTACTTCTTTTTGCTATCTGCAAACAAAGTCAATGAGAATGCGGTTGAAGCATCGTACAGATTACAGAATAATTTACCTCGATGCTAAAAGCAGTAAAAATCACACCATCACTGAAAATTTGATATCTCCTTGTGTAAAAGATGCTGTTCAATGAATGTTCAGTGAAGACCATGTTTGAAAAATTAACAATATTCCCTTCTCAAACAATACAGTTTCTTGGAGAAATAAGGACATGTCTGATGACATTGAATCTACAGTATTTGAAAGAGTAAAAAAAGATCCCCTTCTTTTCAATACATATGGACTAATGTTACCACTCTTTCAATTTTGCTTGTTTTTGAAAGATATTTAAATGATAACGTGCTTGAAGAAAATCTTTTACTGTGCTATCCTCTCACTGAAAGATATACATACAGGTGAGGACATATTTAAAGCCATTCGGGGTTATTTCTGTGAAAAAGAAGTTGATTGGGCTAATTGCTGTAACGTTTGCACGGATGATGTAAAATCTATGTCTGGTTGCTATAAAGGCTTACACGGTCACACCAAAGAAGTCGTTGTCCATTTAGCTTGGAGCCATTGCTGTATTTACAGACAAAGCCTAGTGATAAAACCCCTGCCACATTCATTGAAGAAAGTGCTCAATCAATATGCGAAAGCTGTAAATTTTACTAAGGCCAATTCGAAAAATTACAGACTATTCAAATCTTTGTGAGAATAAATGGCCAGCTTCCATACTACATTATTTTTCACACAGAAGGGAGGTGGCTTTCACGAGGAAAATTACTCACAATATTGTTTGAGTTGAGACATGAAGTTCAAGGTTTTTTTTTTAAACCACCCTTTTGAGTTGAGCTCTAAGTTTCATGAAATTGAATGGCTTCAACAACTTGCCTACTTAATAGATAATTTTTCAGAAATAAATTAACTTTACCTAGGATTACAAAACATTTCCATAACCATCTTTAAGGAGTCTAACAAAATCGAGTCTATAATCAAGAAATTTTTTGCATAAAGGGATAGGTGGGGAGTTATGAGAGGAGGGGGTACTCATAAATGAAAATCCTAATCAAGGGGTACGGGAGAGAAAAAAGGTTGGGAATCACTGGTATGATGCATCGACATAAGGGGATTTAATATGAAACAGTTACCAGCCGCCATCCAAAAGCATAATGGAGGCCATATTTCAGAAATACTTTTAATAAGTATTGCATTTCTCAATCTATTGGGCTTCATTTAAACTTACCTTAGCTAATTCATTATTTAACCTCACATCACCCACATCGGTGGCTGCATGGTCTAGCTCGTCACTTTGGTGTTGGACTGGATTTACGGTGACTGAGATCGGGGTTTGAATCTCAGTTTGGTTGTTTTAGGATATTTTTCCTAAATTGTTTCTCACTCTCCTTCCAAGCAGCTATGGGTATATTTCTTCTCAAATTTTACCTTTCTCAGTCACTCCTACTCCATTAGTGTAATTATTATTGTATATGCGTTTAACACTAACAAGTACTAAGATGAGGGGAGGATAAAATAATCTCACATCAATTTGTAACAGACTAATTAATTATTAATGCTTCTATTTGTAACAAAACAAATTGTTTATATTATTTATATATATATGATTTTTAGCACTGTGCCTTAATACCCATTCAGGCTATACGCATATGTATAAATTACGCTAATGTGTTAGGTGTAAGGAATTGTTGAACTTGGAGGAAGTGTACTTAAATTTGATGGAAGGAGAGTGGAAAAAATTTAGGAAAAACTATCTTCAGTACAACCTATAAATCGACCAATTTTAATATCATCTCAGACTTCTAGTTTTATTAAATGATTTCAAAATCTTCCTCCTATAGAATATAACTTTGTTATTCCAGTAAATTCTAATATGGCAGAACAATTAGTGTAATGATTTTAAGCTGCATGTATGAATAATTTTTTTATCCTTTGTTATATATCTGAATGCTGACATGAGCTAATTTAAGTTTACAAAACAGATCATGCAATATGGATTTTTACTACAGTGTTAATACTTGATCTTTATTTAATATGAATATTAATCACTAACAAACTAATCACAATTTATTAGCTCTCCCCACCATAGGCAACCCGGTCAACCGTGAGGGTGACGCGTTAGACCATTCAGACCAATTATTCATGCATACATTTTTAACAGACCAATTACTCATAGAGAGATTTGTTCAGTGTTTGGAAATGTAAAGCTTTAAATTGTTCATTCCTATTTTAACCTTCACCTCATAATAGCCAAAAATTTGTTTCATGCTACTTTATAGTTTTTTTATTATTTTTACATTTTTATATTTAATTTAATTACTTTAGCATCACATCACCTTAAACTTAGTATAAATCTTTGACGACTCGATACGGAACAAACAATATTGCAATAATACAAGCTTTAACTATTAAATAATAATTTATATTTTATTTACCATAAATTTACCCGCTTGGTTGGCCACATGGTCTAACCCGCTACTTTCGTGTTGGACTAGACTGCCAATGACGTGGAGGTGGAGGTTCGAATCTCGCATAGTTGCACTGAGGTGTTTTTTTCCTAAACTAATTTACACTCTCTCTACACGCAATTGTGGGTAGACTTCCTCTAAATGTTGCCTTTATAATCTCTAAAACCACTATCGTAATAAGTAAATAAGCGTATAACCCGAACGGTTAGTAAGATTCGGTGCTAGAAATAAGTTTGGACCTGCTTTACTGTCAGATAAGGCTCTTCCTATTGAATTGTACACATCCGCACATCACAGTGTAGTGACCACATTGTCATTGTATTTCACTTTGTATTTCAGTATTCCACGTATTAATACCCGTTCAAGATATCCGCGTATGAACACGAATGGTATTTAGACGAGGAAGGTAGAATTTTGAGGGAATTTATCGCCATTTGAGTGAAAGGAGGACAGAAAACTATTTAGTAAAAAACTTAGCAGACCACCCCAACCTACTCGTCACCGACAAACAGTTTTTACGCCTTTGTCCACATTCCAACCGTTGCTGGTCATTGTTTAGTGACTTGCTTACTCTCTCCATGCATGGTCTACAGCGGGGGTCGGAGAAAGGTCGATCGCCATCGACCGGTTGATCTCGCAGCGATTTTCAGTCGATCATGTGAGAAAGCTACATCGTCACGAAAAGCCAATCTTACCTTGCATTATTCCACTATGGTACAGGCTTATAGGATAGGGCCATAATGTAATCAGTTAAGGTAAGATTGCTACCTTTCAGGATAAATGGAGTGTACATTTTATTTTTTTTATGTATTTTCTATAAAGGCAGGAACATAAGAATTGGAGGAAATATTGAATTTAAGGAATAAATAAAAGATATATAGAAAAAAATAGAGTGGAGAAACGAAGGGTGATTTCGGGACCCTTGATAAATGTAAAAGTCGATCGGGTTCCAAAATGGTGGCCGGCCCCTGGTCTATAGACTACCATTAAGTGGCAGCTACAGTAGTTTGCTTACATAAACCTTGTGCATAAACGTTGTCAGGATTAACACCTATCAGGTACCCTCTTTGGTGGTCGCAAGATCTAAGGCACCCCTCTCGCATGATTTAAGGCACCCCTCTCGCAACAATCTGGATTACTGAAGATATATTAGGGCTAATATCATGGTCAGGTGTACAGGGGTGTTTTATTACTAAGTGTTTTACCACTCTCCATCCAGGCAAATTCGAGTGCATTAACTTCAAATATTACCTTAACCAGCACTCCTATATTATCCTAATTAATATACACTGATATTCAGATCGTTAAGTAAATAATTACACATTCTTAGTCGCTCTGCGGGAACATAAAGTTGTCCAAGGTATACTTTGGAGCTTGTCTACACGCCATACAGGAGATAACGTGATGATAGTGATTATGAAAGTGTGGATCCATTAAAAATATTATACCTTGCTTAAGCCTAACTAACTAGATCATGGCGACGGCACCATACAAACTGCTAGACAACAAACTGCTCGACAAGCTATAAAAAAATATTTGGAAGGCTCGGTGGGTCAAGTGGCCGACACGACTTGGACCAACTGCTAGACAAGCTCATGTATAGGCGTACAAAGTGATAGACAACCAAGCGGTCGACACAAGAGAACAAACCTGTAAACAGACCGACTGCCAGACACGCAGAAACGACGTGGACCAAGCTATAGACACGAGCTGGACCATGTGATAGACAAGCTCCCATATAAGAGGACAAAGTGATAGACAGCCAAGCGGCCGACACGAGAGGACTAATTGCTTGCCAAACATCAAGATAAATCCAATCGAGAGTGGCTCAAGTGACACACGAGCTATTTCAAAACTAACAACGCTATAAATATGGTTGTAGTGGTTGAAATGACAGTTCTAGACAACTTTTTTCCATAAGGTTTACATTGATCCACCACATTGAATTTGGGGGGGTCACTTTCTCCCCTAACCTAACCTAACCTAACCTAACCTAACCTAAACAGGCTCTTAATTACACAAAAATAACTTTATGTTCCTGTATTTGTTGTTCTGCCCCTTGCAGCCCCCCTTCACCCTTTAATCTATATTCCAGCCTCCATCCCGTACTCTCCTCCCAGCCGTCATCCCCTTCTATTGCCATGACCACCAATCGCTCCTATCCCCTCCTCCCAGTCTCCTACCCCCAGCCTTGATCTGCACAACTTCCAGTCCCCATCCTGTACTCTTACCTTCTTTCAGCCATACGACTTCCTGTATCCATCCTGAGCAAGAGGTAGTCTGGCTCGATCATGACCGTGTTGATCCCATCCAGCTCCAATCCATCCTCTTACCACCCACCCCGCTTATCAGCCGGTCCTTAAACCTTAACAGCTT
>CABFWB010000959.1:145127-203447 GCA_902151455.1 Timema bartmani
CAGCGTTGCAGAATTAATTGCGACTGTTCAATTCATGATATTCTTTTATATGGTCATCATTAGTTCGAGCTATTTTCACCTACATTTTTACTTTAGCAAACCCTACAAAAATATGTAAAAAAGTGTAAGGTTAAGCTGACGCGTTGGGGGAAAAAATTATTTGAGTGTGAACAAGAACAATCGTGTATTTAATTAACTGTTCTGTCACTTAGCCCACTCTTAACTGGATGATATCAAAGTTTGTCGAGCAGTTTCTAGTGTCGACCGCTTGGTTGTCTATCACTTTGTACTCCTATACATGAGCTTGTCTAGCAGTGGGCCCAAGCCATGTCGGTCACTTGACCCACCCAGCCTTCCAAATAATTGTTTACATTTTGTCTACCGGTTGGCTGTCTATCACATGGTCCAGCTCGTGTCGATCACTTGGTCCACGTTGTTTCTTCGTGTCTAGCAGTTGGCTGTCTACCACTTTGTCCTCTCGTGTCGGCCACTTTGTTGTCTAGCACTTTGCCTGCTCCCCATGGCGACCATAGGAACAGTTCCCCTTTGGGAAAAATACCTTTGAAACCGCTAGGAATCGAGCCCGGGACCTCTAGATCAGTAGAAAGGGGCGCTTACCACATTAGTCCAAGAGGCCGAACGATTGTACGGGTGGTGACAATACAAATGTTTCCCCGCAGTGAACTTGGGAGCAGTGACGTCAAACGGCAGCTCTACGAGACGTCAAAGGATGGTGTTGTAAGCACCTGGGGGGTAGGCAACTCATCAATCTTCAGCACATAGCAAGTAGCGTAAGGTGTAAATTATGACTGGTAACAAGCATTTAACTCCCTGTTAACAGGTACTTATTAGGAATTGGTGATTCTTTCAAAGATGTGGTTGTTTGCCCTGACAAGGGACGATATTGAGAGCGCAGAAGCATCTCGACTGAGGAAGTGGATTTACTTCTTATTGGGAGCCATGCATTGCCAGCAGAACGTCTGTATGAAGAGATTACTAGGAACATCGTGTGTGTCAGGTGAGGGAGTGGTGGGGATGCCTGTTTTGGCTAGCGTGTCGTGCTGGATGTGTTGCCTAACCCTCAGGTGTATACAGCACCAACTTGGAATGCCGTCATTTGGCGTCGCTGACCCCAATTTTATTAAGTGTAAATTCTTGTCTCTTCACCCGTTACAACTTGTATATTTTTTTACTTGGAAATCTAAATAACCCTGTATATGCGTAGTGCCTTAATGAGTATTGAGACACGTTGAAAAACAAAACACTAATGAGACACATTCATAGCAGACTTTTCAGTCTAAACTATAACAGCAAACATTTTACAACATTAAAGCAAATACACTAGATAGAACTAGCTCAAGATAGGGATAGAATATAATGAAGTGGACTGAATAGAGCTAGCTTGAGATGGGGACAGATGGCATATTTATGTAAGTGCGGTAATGAACTTTCGAGTTTCTATTTTCATAGAGTAAGTTATTTTATAAAAAGAATAAAGCGGGAAAATCTATATACGTGTTCAATTTTTGTTGTTATTTTAAAGATTTGATGAGCTATTATATTTCAAAAATCTAACGATGGTGAGCCGTCAAATTTTATAAAATGCTAGCTGATAACCTACCTACCGTAAACACCCTTCCATGCCAAAATTTTTTTTAAATTATGTATTTAAGTCTTTTATTTTTAAAAATTTACTAATTTATTTTGTAAATTTCGTGTCATATTTTCTTTGTATTGCGTAATTTTTAGGAATTTTCGATTAGTTTTTAGGCTTAATTGAGTGATTTTAAGGCATTTATCTTTTATAAATATATTTTTTATTACAATCGATATTTTACTAGAAAATAATAGTTTTCATCACACAGTTGTCGGAATAAGAAGATAATGAAAGCAATTATTTTATATCCCCTTTGCTTGAATGGTCGTAAAATACACATTCCTAGTGAGACACTACAATAAACCTGGAAATGGTTGCGTTGGGAGAGGGATAAATATTACTTTTGAAGCACACATTTGTAAATCAATGTTATATTTGCATGCTAGTTTCGTGTTGATCTAGATTTTCTAGGAGAATCGAGGTTCGAATCTCTATCGGGTGAGTGAACTGGAATGGGTTTTTCCTAAATGGTTTTCCACTCTCCCTCCACACAAATGTGGTTTCATTTCCTCTAAATTCAACCTTCCTAATTCCTAACCCATTAGCGTAATTATTACTTAAGCGTGTAACCGAAAAGGTAGTAAGAAGCGGTGTTATAATTTTTAATTTAATGTTATATTTAGCAGAATACAAGCGTTTAGTCGTTAAAGGCGTTTCAATGGATTTTTACATTTGTATATTACGTGTTTGATTTTAGTCGTGTGTATTTAATACAAGTGTTTGTTCATATTTTCAGGTCATTTTTTGAAAATTTAAAGTAAATTTTTAGAATTTTTAAGTTATTTCGTGATAATTTTTAGGATATCAAAATTCGGGCCTTGCTCATAACGAAATATCGTTGAGCTACAATAATAATACTAACGTATACAATCTTCTATATTAAAATCCATCCCGGCAACGGTTGTCATTTTTGATGACCGGTACTGTAACTTGGTAGTGGAAGAATCAATCTTTCACCCTATTCATTCGTTCTTCTGATAACATTCTATCCGGAACAGGAAGGTGTACCGTTATCAATTCGTACTTCCAGGAAATATCCGGTTACAGTTGGAACTACGTATGTATCATTTTGTTTTGTTCTTGTACAATGTCTGATTCGACTTATTTTAATAAATGGAATTTAGAACTGGGTGGATCCACCGATAGCTACTGAGGATACGGACAGTGGCTGATGCATTCAAATGACGCGTTCTCTAATCGTTCATCTTTTTTATGAATAGCGTTGTACATTTTTGTTTTTATTTTTAACATTGTCTCCTACCATAAAATCAAACATCATTCCTCAAATGAATTAGATTTTTACTGGAATAAAATAATTGTAAAGTTTTGGCTAGGCTCATAAAACCTGTCTTTGATATTGTAAAAGCGTGTAATTTTAATTCATGAATTTTATAGCCCTGACTGGCTAAAATTGTGACGCATAAAATAAAGGACCATTATAGAAAAATCATTTGAAAAACAATATACTTTTTAGTTTCTCACATAAAGAAATGTTCGAATTCATAAAAATTATTGACTTAGATGTTAAGGTGGATCTTGAGGTTTTATATAACCCCGAAAAAAAAAGAGGTTTGATACATCTGTCTCTACTTTTTCTTTTTTATCTACTGTTACTACTGTCTTAACTGTCCTGGAGTACAGACGAAAGTGTTTGATAGATTTTGTTCCTACTTTGTATTTATATGTTTTATGGTTATACAGGATGGGATCAAAACAATTATACGGTTCGTAACTGGGAAATTAACAGTTTAGTTATTCATTAGCTAAATAAAAGCAAAGTAAAGACTACAATTTTTCACTTTTTGTAGATAATATCACTCATGTAAGCTCCACAGAACGTTAAGTAAACCTCAGCATGTTGTTCATCACTTTCCTCAGCATTGCTAGTATAATTGTTTCCACCCCCACCCTGTACCTTAAGGCAAAACTCGTATTTTAAATCTAAATTTAAGGGTAGATTACTGAGAACTAATTTTTGAAAGCTCCAAATTAGTTTAGAATGGCTTAAACCATTTTGTTGAAACCATGTATCTATGGAGTGTTACATATGGTAATTAAAACTGTATAATCCATCCAACTTCCTTCAAACAAATGTGGGTACATTTCCTCTAAATTCTATATTTTTCATCCCTTTCCCGTTAGTGTAAATATGCGAATTTTTATGATAATTTTTTTTATAAATTTCTTAATATTGGTGATGTATTTAGTTAATGATAGTGATAAAATATATTTTCACTTACCATATAATAATGTTTGCGAGTCTAATTAGTTTGTATTAATTTTTCTGATTATTTCGTTTCCAAGACTTATTTTAAAAAATATTTTCTTTCACTAAGCTACTGTTCCTTAAATTTTAAATATTTATAATTATACATCATTTTGTGACTAGGTTGAATGTAAGACCAGTCGTTATAGGCCTACTTATTAGCCAAAATAGATTAATATATTTTAATAAAAGTAAAAATAAATAGGTTTTGGCGTATAAAAACGCATAAAAAATTATATTCTTGTTTATCGGAAAATAATAATAATAATAATTATTATTATTATCACTGTGTCTTACTGCACGTTCGGGTTTTACGCACTTACACTAATGTGTAATGTAAGGTGATTGTAAGATGAAATGGAGGACCTACAGTTTAACGTGGAATCCGAACCACGGTGGAGGCCTGGCATTCCACACATTCACAATTTGTGATTAATACACATCTTGTCAGAGGTTAAAGAAGGGTTTGGCAATCAGATAAATCTGTGCCGGGACCGAGGATTGAACCCCGAACCCACAGCACAGAAGTCTGACATCTTACCCCTGGACCACCAGGTCACCCGGAGAAAAATTAATCCAAGGGTAGTTTACTTAGACTAATTTTTAAAAATTCTGTTCTAAACTATAAAAGACTATGTGGGAAAGTGTGGACGGTTGTGTCGTATCATTGTTTTTATTGGTAAGTTTTAAAGTGGTGGTAAGTCATCTGTGGAAAGCCACCCCTAATGCAACCATCCACCCATCTGAGATTGAACCCTAACTTCCCTGTTACTAGAGATTTTTTATATTGCAAACCTGATGCAAGCCTTGATTAGTTCAAAAGGCTACTGTTATTCATATATTCGGTAATTGATAAAATGACATTAGGGCACGGAAATTGAGCCTGAAACATTTGGCTTAGTGAGACAATGCTCTACCACTGAGCAAACCAGGATTCATCAAGTACTTGTTGTCATTTTTCAAAATTTACAAATATGAAACCTGATGTGGCTTTATTTTTAACTTATGGATAATTTAGATTTATCAAGCTTTGCTATTCATGTGCAGTTAATTTTAAAATTTAATTTTATTCCAGAAAAACATGTGTTCCGAAGATGTCACTTTAAAATTGATGGTGTCAATATTGACAGATATTAGATATCAACATCGGATACTCGGTGCTTATTTGTGAATGTATTCATAAATTCTTCGTGTCATGATCTGAATGTTCATGTATTTCATGTGGTAACAAGGTTGAGAAATGTGTCATTTATAAAAGAACTGCCGAATTATTCGCCTGGAGATAAAATGGGAAAGCGTAACGAAGAATAAGAAAATGAACCCTCAGTCTAGTCATCCAGGAACTAAATCTAGCCTCACGACTAGTTCATTTTTAAAACTTCTTTTTATCACCACGTCTTACTACCCGTTCAGGTTACACGCCTATGTACTAGTTACGCTAATGGTTTTAGGTGTGAGAAAGTTTGTATCTAGAGGAAGTGTGTCCGAACTTGCTTGGGGGTGGAGTAGAAAAACATTTAAAAAAAACCACCCTCAGTACACCCAGCCAGGATTCTTTCCCTAGCTGCCCTCTCATTGGCAGTCCAGTATAAGGCAAATAATTCCTTAGACCATTCTGCCACCTAAACTAGTGTCAAATGCTTTTTATTACCGTACAAATCTGAACTTTTATTGCCTTGTTGGTGGGTTAGATTTGAGCTCTTATCAAATTGTTGGTAATTTAAATATTTTAGGATTTGGATACTTGTAGGTAAATATACTTACTTACTCTATGGCATTAGGAACTCAAGTTCGCTACCGCACTTGCAATAATACGCCACATATCTTTATCTTGAGCTAGTTCTATCCAGTCCACCTCATAGCAGCCTATCTCTATCTTGAGCTAGTTCTATCCAGACGACTTCATTACACCCTATCTCTATCTTGAGCTATCTCTATCCAGTCCACCTCATTATAGTCTATCTCTATCTTGAGATATCTCTATACAGTCTACCTCATTACAGCCTATCTCTATCTTGAGCAAGTTCTATCCAGTCCACCTCATTATAGCCTATCTCTATCTTGAGCTATCTCTATACAGTCTACCTCATTACAGCCTATCTCTATCTTGAGCAAGTTCTATCCAGTCCACCTCATAGCAGCCTATCTCTATCTTGAGCAAGTTCTATCCAGTCCACATCATAGCATCCTATCTCTATCTTGAGCAAGTTCTATCCAGTCCACATCATAGCATCCTATCTCTATCTTGAGCTAGTTCTATCCAGTCCACCTCATTACAGCCTATCTCTATCTTGAGCTAGTTCTATCCAGTCCACATCATAGCATCCTATCTCTATCTTGAGCTAGTTCTATCCAGTCCACCTCATAGCAGCCTATTTCTATCTTGAGCTAGTTCTATCCAGTCCACCTCATAGCAGCCTATCTCTATCTTGAGCTAGTTTTATCCAGCCCATCTCATTACACCCTGTTTTAGCCAGTCTCCCACATTACTTTCTATCTCTTTCAGTTCCATTATAATGGTATCCTTCCATCTGTGTTAAGGCCTTCCCGCTGGTTTCTTTCTATGAACCTTGAGCACGGTTCTAGTTTCTTCCGTTGGCGCTGCATGTCCTGCCCACGGTAGCCCCCTAGATTGGATGTAGCTCATCGTTATTCGTGAGTATAGTTTACATTATTATTTCAGAATTTAATGACTGCACATGCTTTTACTGGACTATCCTCACTTAATTCTAGACCAATTATGGCAACTAGATCCCTAGCCATTAATTTCTCCTTAGAGAAAAGGAACATAGTGATTTTAGAGGGATACATAGCTTATAAATCAATATACTTCTATTGAACATACGTGTTTATTTTAGTACCGCGTCTTACTACTTGTACGGGTTTATACACTTATGTATTAATTACGTTAATGGTTTTAGAGTTTAAGAAGGTTATATATATATAGAAAGTGTACCTACAATTGCGTGGAGAGAAAGAGTGGAAAACCATTTTAGATAAACTACCCTCAGTACGCCCAATCGAGATTCGAACACTTGATCTCCCCGTGATCGGTGGTCTAGTCCACTTCGAGATTAGCGTTTTTAGACCACGAGGCCATCGAAGTGGCTCACATACGTATTGTTAACTGTATAATATAATAGGTAGAGGTGAGGGGTATAGGTTCATACTTCAGAGGAAGTGTAACTACATTAACTTGGGACCTTATGTGCTAGTTTTTTTTCGCGATGTTTCACTATTTATCCGGGCTATACACATTTAATTAAGCTAATAGATTAAGGATGAGGAAGGTACAATTTAGAGGAATATATTATGAGTGTTCGTAGGGGTAGAGTGGTAAACAATGTATGATGATAAAAACCCTCGGTACACCTGGCAGGAATTCAAGATACTAACGCCCCGTTGCCGGCTAATCAGACTAGATGAGCCTGATAAATCGGTGTGAGCACGGGTATAGGTGTGGAGTTTAAATTGATAGATGTTTATCCATAAATTATTATTATTATTATTAGCACCGCATCTTACTACCCGTTCGGGTTGTACGCACTTACGCTAATGTGTAATGGTATAGTGATTGTAAAATGAAATGGAGGACCTACAGTTTAACGTGGAATCCGAACCACGGTGAAGGCCTGGCATTCTTCACATTCACAAGTTGTGATTAATACACGTCTTGTCAGAGGTGAAGGAAGGGTTTGGCATTCAGATAAATCTGTGCCGGGACCGAGAATTGAACCCCGGACCCCCAGCACAGATGTCTGACACCTTACCCCTAGACCACCAGGTCACCTTTATCCATTAATTAGAACCAACTGGATGTCACATGGTTTAAGGTAGTGATGTCTTGGCCACACTCTCCAAAGAGACCAGGATAACGTCTCAAGAGAATCTCCGGACAGTGGGACCGCAGCCCGCAAGTACGCCGACGTCGGGGCAGGCCAAGGATGACTTGTCGGAGGACCATCGATTAAGAAGGTGGGGGTGTAGGTAACGAGAGAAAAGGTCATTATTTCTTGCAGTTTATATATGAAAACAATCTTTTGGTCAAAATAAATCAAATAATTTTTCAGTAAAAACATGAAGTTTAATTTTCTTCCCAAGGTTACATAAACAGTTGTTGAATATCTTTCAAGGGTGTATTTAATTTAATGACAACTTTTTCTCTTAATTTAAAACGTAAGTTTGTCGCTACGTTCATTACATATATGTTTTTATGGAGTAGGAAGGTTATATTCAGAGGAAGTGTACCCGCATTTGCGTGGAGATAGTGGAAAACCAGTTTGGAAAATAAAACCTTAGTACACCCAACCAAGATTCTAACTTCTATCTTTCCGTCATCGGCAGTCTAGTCTACTGCAAGAGTTGCGCGTTAGACCACGCGGCTACCGAATCTGGTAATGTTTTATTTATTTTAGCAAAAAAAAAAAAAGTTTCGTTATAACAACATAAAAAACACCGGACCATTTCTCACATCCCCTAAACCTAGGTGGTGATATTGTGGGTAGTAAGTGGAGCGAAATCTCTGGTAGGGTGCCTCCCCAGGTGGCGTGGAGGGGGATGTCCGTCCCCACTGGGGCTCTCGCCGATCTGGGGACTATTAGATCCAGAGCGCGGTGGGACACCCAGCGGGGCAGGGTACCGGGGGCGTAATATACCCGGGGCGTAATATACCCTGGGCGTACCAACTAGTAGTTTGGAAATAGGAAAGAAGGACAAATATGACTTCTAGATTTATGTGTATACGAGTATTTTAAAATTATTATTGTATTTAAAAAAGAACGTAGCTAAAAGATGTAATGTAAATTCAAGATGTAGACCTAGGTCCCGAGCTACATGCTAGAAATCGGGATAAATAATGTAAATAAATAAAAATAAAATCTCCTAAACCTTACCTTTAAAATGTGGCAGGGAAGAGACTTGGATGGCGAAGGTAAATTTCGGATACACACAAAGAGTTTAAGGAATTTACAATTAGAACCAAACTTTTGAACCCTTAAATTTGTAATCACATGCTACAGAAATTAAGTTTAGATTTATTAATAAGCTAACCCATTGTTAAATAGACACACACTTATAGCAGTGGTCCTGTAGCTTAAGGCATAAGGGTCATCTTCTTAATATATATAGTTCTTCTGTACGTGTGTATGTCACTGAACTTCTCCTAAACGGCTAGACCGATTTTGATGAAATTTTTTGTGTGTGTTTGAGTGGGTCCGTGGATGGTTTAAATTCACAATTGGACCCGATAGGTGGCGCTGCAATCGGGTTCTAGGATGTTTTTTTTATTTTTTAGGGATTTATTTTTTATTTTTTTAGGGAATTTTTTTAGGGGGAATTTTTTTTTAGATTTTTTGCATATCAGAACATGTAACCTCAAAATTTCACCCCCCCACCACTCCCCAATATTTATAATAATGAGTATAAAAATAATAATTGACCGTTAAAAAAATAATAAGTTCATCAATAATTGATCGTTAAAACCTTCTGAAAAGTTCATGAATAATTGAACTTCTGAGAATAATTCATAGTTAAGTTTTATTATCGAAATCAATTATGCGACCCAAACGAAAAGCCAACGTTCGGGCAGGACAACGTCTGTCGGGTCCGCTAGTTATATAATATATTGTCGGTGAGGTTCAACTCTCAGATGACTTCACTGAATGGCGTTATTGGTTAATGTTGTTTCCACATACTCTCTTAACGCTAACGCGGGTTAAATTCTCTAAATACACTTCTCATCTCTAGCCCATAGGTTAAGTCTGAAATATTCCTTGATTTAAAACACAAATTATAAAACATTGAAATGAAGGGTTGGAGAGAATAATGACAGAATCGATTCTCTACTCTTTCGTTTGCTAAGATATAATTTAAAACTCAATTATTTTTCCCCATTATTTTGTCCTCTTTTGTTTATCTTCTAGTTTATTCAGCCTTAGTTCGTTAGTGTCTGTATTATATATTATTTTTTATCTCCTTAACAGGTGTTTTTAGCGTTCGGTTTGTAGCGCAACTGATTATATTAGCACACGACTTACAAACTTACCTTTCTCTTAAACAATGTTCGCAAACTTACGGACCATGGGACATATCTGACCGGCCCGCTGGTCTGCAATACTAGTTTTTTTTAAATACCCGGCCTGCAGTCATACGCACGCAAAAAAAAGTTTAATTTTAGTTTATATATAATTTTTAATAACAAAAAAATACATAACAACAAAATGTGATTTTTTTTTATCAACCTGATTGGTGCCGGCTGGCGTGGGTAGTAGGGGCCTTACTGCTTCCATGCGAATTTTATTTATTTGTATTTGAAGGAGAAGTGATAAAATTGTGGGAGTCACTGGACTTGTGGTCCAGGAGATTAAATAAATTATTAATTTAATCATATATTAAATTGTGTTTTGCTAAATGTCTATTTTATTACTTTAATTAAAAGAAATCTTATTTAAATTTGAATAAAAGTATGAGGAAAACCACCATATAAATAAAATTATAACAAGTAAGACACGCTGCAAACACAAATGTATATATATATATATATATATATATATATAGGTTGTCCCCCAGCACGCACCGGGTAGGTGAGTTTGGTCTTTCGGATAGTTTGAGTTCTGAGACCGTAGAACCACACTCATCGGCAGCCCGTGAACAAAATGTTCACCTTATCCAGTATGGCTTGCCGATGGCGGGGAAGTCGGAGTTAAAAGTACAGCTGGGTGTAATGAGGGTAGTTTTTCTTTAATTAAATGTTTTACCCTCTTCCCTTCCCATGGTCATGACTATAACAGCTTAAGATTATATTTTCTTCATTTCTACCCTATTATCGTGATTAAAACAACGTATATCCTGGATGGGTAGTAAGACGTGACGGAAAAAAAACCTTTGAAAGAGCACAATATCCACCATAAGGATTTAGTAGTGAAACAGATAATATATAGTTTTTTTTGTACCACGTCTTACTAACTGTTCAAGTTATACGCAAATACACTAATTGCGCTGGTGAGCTAGGGGTGAGAGAGGCTGAATTTAGAGGAAATGTAACCAAATTTTCGTGGATGATCAGTGAATAACCATTTAAGGAAAACCACCCCCGTACACTCGATCAGAATTCTAGCCTCGATATATCTGTCAGCGGCAGTCTAGTCCAACACGATAGTAGCGCGTTAGACCATGCGGCCACCGAAGCGGGCGTGTTCGAGATGCTATGCTGCATTGGGCTTAGCGCACATCGCTCCGAATATTAAGTCATGTACCTAAGGCCAATTTTTGGTCACCCACTTCGGTGACCGAATGGTCTAAGGCGTTATTCTCACAATATACTAGATTGCTGATGAAGGGGAGATCGAGGTTTGATCTCAGTCAGGTGTACCGAGGGTGGTTTTCCTAGATGGTTTTCCATTCTCTCTCTCTCTCTCTCTCTATATATATATATATATATAGTCTCCACGCAAATGCCGGTACTCTTCCTCAAATTCAACCTTCCTTATCCCTAACTCATCAGAGTAATTAGTACATTTGCGTAAGACTTGAACGGGTAGTGAGACCTGGTGCTATAAGAAAAAAAGTGTTGCTCGATTTAATCAAAGTACCGTACTCGAGACGTGAAGGTGGACCCTCGCCGGGAGGGCTAATAAGGTGGGTCAATAATATTTAGTGTGTAACTGATTCGATATGTCCTGATCAAAGACTAATTACACTAAAGTTTATTTGTTTTTAATAATTTTTAAACTATAGATTATCATCAAATTTCCATTGTAATTTCCATTGTAATTTCCATAAAAATATTGTAAAATAAACAACAAAACCCATAATATACTCTTTATATCTCAATATACTCTACTCCCTTCCCAAATGGGTGCACTCAAATTGCGGAATAAATTTTACCTCTTAGCTGGTGCATATGAATTTTGGAACAACCTGTGATCCCATTCAAATACTAGCCCCTAACCTAACATAACCTAACCTAACTTGGACTAGCTCAAATTGCGGAATAAAGTATGCCTGTCAGCCACTGCACATTAATTTCGGAACAACCTGGAATCCTAAACTAACCTAACCTTATCTTACCTAACCTAACCTTACCTTCTTTTCCACTTTGAACAAATTCATTATGAATTTAATTCTTACCCCGTAGTTCGTGTGAGGGTATTACCAACCTCGAATGAGTTGTTCCGCAATTCGTGTGCCCTGCTATTATTTGCTCCGAAATTCGTGCACAGCGTCCCAAATACCAACCTGAATGACCGCTAGACAAACTGCCCAAGAAAGTATGAACGAATGGGATATTGCGTCTGTAGTTGTAAAACTGCGGCAATTACTGATAGGCGGCGACTCATGATGACAGAAGAGAAAGGGTTAGCTTCAATGGTGTGAGAAATGGGATTATAGTTTGATTGATTGATTGATCTTTAAAGGGATGGATTAAAGTGGTGTGGAAGTGGAAGAGAGTATTTATATAATTTTAGTACAAAACTTTTTTTTGCCAAAATAAATAAAGTAGGCTCTATTACTCCAGTGTAAACATAAAGGAACCCATTCATAATGCAATCTTGAAGCAATATGGTTGTGAATCTCATCGCTTTCGACCAAATTGCCCAAATATTGCCTCGTCAGTGGGCAAAGGCAATCTCCAGATTGCCTGAGCAATATTTTGGTTGATGATCTGGACCGTCAATTCTATTACCCTCTCCTGCAATCTGAAGCAGATTGATTGCACAGTGGTTGCACCGTGAATGGACGAATGAGACCGGATTGCCAACCTGCTAAATGTGCGCATGCGCATAGCACCGGTTTTACTTTGTCTCTCTGTCTACACGTGTTGTTTTTCCCTACAGAAAGGTCGTGGGAGTGCAAGTTTGTTATAATAGTTTCATGAATTTAATAGTATTTTGGCTTTGTTTTTTGACAGTGAGTCTAGTTTATTTGTAAATATATTAAATGGTCGATAATGTTGTTGAGGAAATAGATAAGTTAGGAAAGGAGGAACGGGACATTTTAAAATACTTTCTAAAACCATTATTTTTTAAAAACTTCATCGGAGCATATCGTACAGCCTTATAACATAGAATAATAGGGTACGGAACTGCACTCATTGATAGTATATGCCCACACGTCACAAAAGTCTACCTTTAGCTGATGAAAACAAGATAGAGGAAAATATCGGTTGACAAACAAATCGTCTATATAGTCGCCTCGTTAATGGGGGACACTAATCCACTGGCAATTTCAAAGCAATCACATATATCGCCTCGTGAATGGGCACCTACAAACATTTTTAAAAGAAGAGAAAAGTTGTCATTAAATTCCAGGACACCATTGAAAGATATTAAACAACTGTTGATATCACCCCGTGAAGAATATTAAACTCTATGTTTCTACTCGAGAATTATTTGTTAGATTTTGACCAGGAAAAAAGTTTTGATATAAAAATTACAAAAATACTGCCCTTAACTCGCCTTTCCTTCCAACCCACCTTAAGGATAAACAGACTAGTCTATTTTGATCTCAGTCTTTAAGGTCAATTTCGTAAAATTTCATATTTTTAATAAGTCGTTGTAAGTAAGCTACCACTAAATTAATTTATTTTAGAAACATAAAAATACATTATTCGTTACCATGTAAAATAGTCCCCCGATATCAATTTTGAACAAAATTAGAGTATATATATTTTCAAAAATATTCAAAATTTACAAAAATCAATCCTCAGTAGACTACAGTTGAAAAAAATTACGAGAAAAACTAATATATGTATAATTATTTACCATGTAAGCAATTTAACAGATACCCATTTTGAACCAAATCACTAGAACTACTTTTTTTAAATAATTCAAATTTAAAAAAGTAATTAGTAAATTACTCTTAAAGGAATTTAATTACCCCTAAAAAAAACAAGTGAAATGCAAGATTCAAAAGGGCATATCTAGCACAATCTAAAATAATGTTTTGTTTTTTTTGCTTCGACTGATAGCTGGAGTGTAACTTTGCAAACTGTGCAGAACCAATTACACATCTTCCGACTCGGACATGGTTTCTCTGTATGGTGACTTTCTTGAAATAGAGAATGGACATGTCTAACAGATTGTTATTCCCTTATTGTGTTGTAATTTAACAAATTAGTGATTTCATCACCACAATTAAGTAAAATAGGCCATTTTTTGATGCAAGATTTGATACCAACAGCTCCACTCTCTAGTTTCTGAAAAGCATCCAAAATGAAAAGTTAGTTATGATTTATTTCGGATATATTTAAAAGAGCTTTTTAATTATTCTTTTGACCACCCTCATTATTCGTCATCTTAAACACTCCTAAGATACTCATTTGGAACCAATTCGTTTGAGCCGTCTGTAAAATATTTCAAATGTTTGAAAAATCACTCATCATCCATAAATCCATAAATGATATGTTACCCCCAAAACAAGTATACAGTTTTATTTGTCATCATATATCGAAATATATCTTATTTTCAAACGTTTCAGTAAACTACCCTTCAACGACATTTTGCCCCAAAACCAATGATAAAATGCTATTTATAATGTCAAACAAATCTCATGTATACATTTTAAATAAAATCCTCAAAGCCATTTACAACAAATATGAAATTTAAAAAAATCACTTATCAATAAACTACCCTTAGTTTGAGGTCTAGGGTCAAAATAAAATTAAACATTATAAGGCATATAAGATCTAAATCTAAAGTTTGGAAAAAATCCATCAAACGTTTTGGATCCGTATCCAGGGACAGACAGACAGACAGACATGGGGACAGACAGAATGGTAGAATCCACATTTATGGGTTCGGGTTCACATAAAACGTAAAAATTCGTTATAATCTTAGGATGGATTTTTTCCACGATTACAATACTTTCTCTTGATATATATAAAAGTAAAAAATCTATGTTTCCAAATAACGAACTCTTCTTAGTAACGGATATTTTCTTGCTCTCAGAAGATGTCCACTATTAAAAGATTTAATTTTATTAGGAAAGTATAATAATTTATACATATAAATAAATTAACAAAGCCTATTCAATATAATAACTTTTGTATCCATACTATCGTATAGTTCAATTAATTTGTACTATTATACAAATTTAAACATTTGACAAGAAAAATAATCATCTTCATCTTCTAAATTAATAAAATGAAGAGAGTGTTTTCTGTGAGTATTGTACGATATCTATCACGCGTAGAGGTCTGAAATTTAAAAATTTGTAGCCCCTGTACACAAACATATGAAACACGAAGCTAGAATTTTTTTAATTTTTGATTCTATATATATATTTTTTAATTTATTGAAAACTTGAGTCGGAAGTAACAAAATGAAGGGATGTTTTTTTTCTTTCTGTCGCTGCCCGGGCTAACCAAGCAGTGTATAGCTTGGCTTCCTTGGGCAACGCTGTTTACTCCTGATTGTCTTACAATTATTCAATTAGATAATGTAGAATATTCAACTCTATACTCCACAATATATAATTGAATTGTGTAGTACGTGGCTGTTTCTTTGCCATACATTTATACTATTAAATCATTAAATATCAAACTAACAATACTACAAGAAAATGGTTTAGAAACGATTGAAATTGAACAAGCTTTTTTTATTTAATTAAAATAAAGTGGTAGCAAATCAAAAGAAGACGCTTCGTATCTATTTGACAATTTGAGTCAAATCAATAATTTACACCTTTAAATTATTTTACAACCCGCGCCTCTTATCTCGGAAGTAGCATTTAATCTATTTCATTTGAATTTTAGAAAATGGCTGGGTAAATACTCACGTCAGCTTAGGATGGGAAATACGACATTTTGATTAGATAGATAAATATTTATCTTTTAGTGGAATACAATTTAGTATTGGTATTTGCTATTGAAAGGAGTTTCATTATGGGCATATTTTATATATATTTTTCACTTTACCAAAAATGTGTTAGTTATTTTGTGGATGCCATCGTGGTGAGCACTTCCTCTTTGAAAGTCTTCATTTCTCTTACAATTTAAAAATAAAGAATATATTTTTAATCAATTAAAATTGTTGAAGTTTGGTTTGTAAAAGATATCTATATTTAATATATTTAGTTTATGAGCCAATAATGATGGATCTAGCAGAGGCGTCAAATGATTCACGTATTAAAGATGCGACATCAGCCGATCTCCATTCTGCGGTCAGACCTTTCCTCTACGCATGTAGACTATTCGGTTTGGCACCATTCAGACTCGTAGACGGTCGATCAGTCATCAGTAACAAATGGGCTAATGGCGACCACGCGACACCCAAGGATTCAAGAAATTGCTCCACCATTAAGCAAAGAGACAGGATGAGGTACCAGCAGTTCGTCTCAGGAGTGATTTACAATATCGCGTTGGGGGCTATAATTATTATTGGAGCTCCATTTAATGCCATGTGGAGTTATATATTTCAACATTCAGGCCCAGCAAGATGGTTTCACTGTTTTTGCAGCCTTCTAGTCCCCGTAGTTGCTCTGATGTTCATAGCTCTATTACCTCGCTGGGCACGGATTGGAAAGCTTTTGAACATCTTTAGTCGAATAGATGACACGTTGGTTTATGATAAAGATAAATACTGCCGTTTAATCCATAAATTTATACTGTGGGAGATAGGTGTTATTTGTGTAGTACTCATTCCTTATTTTACTATTGTATTCATGTTTATGTATCCTAGACATGTAACACTTTATCTCATTTTAACTGAAAATATGTTTGTCTTCAGTGTGCATGTAATTTTTGATGCCCTTGTTGGTAACGTCGCTCTGTTAATAAAAAAGAGACTGTCCCTTCTGAACGAACATATCTCAAAATTTGCTTCCACTTACAAGATCAAGTCACAACCTCAAAATGAACGGTTTGGGAGAACTTGCATATCACTAACTACTAACAGACACCGGATTTTCTGCGTCAACCCCTCCACAGGTTCTCGGTCGGTCTCCTCAACTAGACAAAGGGTTCGTTCCCTCCGCAAGGCTCACAGTCATCTGTGTAACGTCATTCACGATTTTAACGACTATTTTGGATTCCTGATCTTCCTGTCATTGATCTCCAAATATATTGAACTAGTTGTCACTCTGCACCCACTGATAATTTCAGTTTATAAAGGAGAGTTGTCAGTAACATCACTTTTATATTGTTATTGGGTTTCTATCCTGGTCCTAATGGTCGGATTCCTGGTTTTGAGCTGTGACTCCGCGAGATCCGAGGGCGATGATACCAGTGCGGTCTTGCAGAGGCTGATTTTCCTGAAGGCCATAGACCAAGCCACCATGGAAGAGATACAGCTGTTCCTGCAGCAGCTCACCAACAGGAAGGTCCGCTTCACCGCGGGAAGGTTCTTCGCCCTAGATCGCGCCATGCTGTTCTCCGCTCTCGGGGCAGTCATGACTTATTTGGTCGTCCTTGTTCAATTCCAAAAAAACTAAAGTGCTGCTCTCTTTAATATTAAAATATTAATCATTTCAAGTCTCATTAATGTAATATATATGTTCATGTGTAAAACACTATCCCCTTTCAATTTAAATTGTGTTAATTTATTTATGTGTTGACGTTAAAAGAAAGTATTACAACCACCAACATAAATCGTATTGCTAAAAGCCCATATTACTACACGGATAACGCATAGCCTATTTATCCCAGACAGGTAGATTGAATTGTCGCATCGTATCGTGGTAAACTGTGGAATAACATCCAGTGAAACCATTTTAGAATATGTTTAAAAATACAACATATTATTTGTTTTTAAAAGAAAAATATATTTCACTGACTCCACTGTAACTGTTGTCAAATGTAGAATTCAAATAATCATAATTCGATGATATATATTTCTTAATAGATCCTAATCGTAAATATAATATTTTGGTTACCAAGGCATGAGATGTGGTTTTTAACGATCACTGTAATAACTTTCATAAATTAGTTTGAGTGTTTATTCATATAAGTGTATTGTTACTGTCATTTGACTTAACCTCAACAACAAAAATACAAAAATTAACTAGATCTATTTTTATGTAGCATTAATATTGTATACGTCAATATTGATAATCTTCTTTAGGAACTTTACCATTTACACCGCGCCTGTTTCTTTAACCTTTTTACCAGCTTAGGTGGTAGTATGGTTTAAGGTGTCACTCTTGTGTTATACTAAACTGCAGATAGCGGGGATATAGAGGGTTGGATCCTGATCGGCTATACTGAGGGCAGTTTTTCCAAAATTGT
Source organism: Timema bartmani (assembly GCA_902151455.1). Lineage (NCBI taxonomy): Eukaryota > Metazoa > Arthropoda > Insecta > Phasmatodea > Timematidae > Timema > Timema bartmani. The sequence goes on from CABFWB010000959.1 coordinate 163,272, forward strand.
TTTCCACTCTCCATCCACGCAAGTATTGGCACACTTCCTATGAACTCAACATTCCTCAGCCCACCACACATTAGCGTAATTAGTACATATGCGTATAACTTGAACACTGAACAAGCAGTAAGACACGGCGCTAAATTTTAAATCCTGTATTTTTGTTGATGTTAATGTTTTTTAATTGCTTGATAAAATATTATTTTAATCAGTGAAATTCAAACTATTAACCCTTTAGTGTTATCTTTACATTAGATCTATAATCACATTTGGTAATCAATATTTACATACATAGGATTAAGCAGACATTAAGTTTATTGGTTAGAACAGCGATTCTTAACCTCGAGGCCGCAAAAGGTTTTTCGGGGGCCATCGAAAAAAAAAGTGTTATTTGCTTATTACTGAACTCGATTATCTTAAATTTTACGTTTTGGAAGAAAGAATTCAATGCTCGTAAGCATGTAAGTACAGTAGGGATTCTCGATTTTCCGGGCAAATGTAGGGGAGGGGGAGCATGGATAATAGAAATCACGGATAGTACAAATAATCCTCATCTGTTTACCATCACCATTTAAAATTCTCTGCCCTTTGTTCCTTATTATTTATGTGAAAAGGGATTTTCCATAGTGCTGAATATTAAAATAAAGCTGCAAAATAGACTCCGAATTAACTCCTGCATGCGAATAGCATTAAGTAATAGAATTGAAACAAGAAAATACAAATTAGTGAAAATTGTTCAACAGCAGAGGTCCCATTAAATACATTAAGGTAAGTTAATTTTCTGTCTTTTTATTTGTTTGCTACTATAATCAGTAAATAAAGAAACTGTTTTAAAATAAATCTTAATGATTAATACGTTATTAAAAACAAGGGGGCTGCAAAAATATTTAGGGTACTAGGGGGGCCACGAGTAATAAAAGGTTAAGGACCACTGGTTTAGAATTAATTATATATTCAACAAAACACTACTACTACTTAATTTAAACCTAACGTGTAGATTTTATGTATTTACATTTTCTCCTACAGTATGGATATCCTTGTTTATGGTTTATTTTGAGGTAATCTCACACCAGCAGTTGAGGAACCATTAAGAACCATTTATAGGTTCATGAGGGATATGGAGGAGGGGGGAGAAATAGACCTAACCGACATCCCCCGTACACACAACTATGTTTATACAGTATGATATGGTTAATCCGACATTAGTTAATTAGAAAAATTGAACAGTTTGAATCCACCATGATTCCCCATGAAATTACTATCTAAATAAATGGTAAAAACTAATTTTGAATTTGAATTTTAGAAGGAAATATTTGAATAAATCGAAGCCTATACATTGTTAATTTTCAAGCTAGCACTCATTTCAAACCTAACTTAACGATCTTTAATAAATCACCCCATATTCTAAGAATATCAAATAAATTATTATTATTATCATTAGCACCGCGTTTTACTACCCGTTTGGGTTGTACACACTTAATGGTAGGGTGATTGTGAGATGAAATGGAGGACCTACAGTTTAACGTGGGATCCGAACCACGGTGTAGGGCTGGCATTCCTCACATTCACAAATTGTGATTAATACACGTCTTTTCAGAGGTGACGGAAGGGTTTGGCAATCAGATAATTCTGTGCTGGGACCGAGGATTGAACCCTGGACACCCAGCACAGAAGTTTGACACCTTACCCCTAGACCACCAGGTCACCAATGTCAAATAAATTTTCCTGGAATAGGGGGTGGTTTTGTCTTCTTTCATCGTTTCTGTGTGACCATGTAATCAAGTGACGCCCAGTATGGACGAAGTTAAACTTTCACGCTACGCGTCCTCAATGATGGGTTCGGCCAGACTGACGAGCGAGCACGTGATTATCAGATAACTCTCGATAATTGTTGACGAGGAGGCAAAGGTTCGAGTCTTGGATCAGTGAACTGAGGGTGGTTTTTGACAAGTGATTTATTGTTGTGGTTTTCTCATCCTCTCTCCACGATAATGGTGATTCTTATTTGTAAAGGCCTACTTTGATAATATTGAAGTATTTTAGCATATCAGTTATATAAATATATATATATATATATATATGCATATAGGTATGGTTTATGATCATAGCAAGTGTGCTAAACCTATCAATAGTTATAAAAATGTCAAAATGAGAAGTTTTTCTAGCACTCAATGAACCAACATACAATAATATTGCCTAGCCCCTGTAAACTAGACCATACCTGTTCGAGCGCACTCGCTTGAAAAATAGAACTAGTTCTATCTTTCAAGCGCGCGCGCGATCAGTCGCTCCAGTCTGGCCACCTCTCATTACAACCAATGTGTTCTATTTTATATTTTAGTCGCTCGCTCGCCCAGTCTTGCCGTCCCCTTAAGTCTGCAATTTTTGTATGCTAATTTTTCCAAGTTTAAAAAAAATATATATTTTGTTTAAATATTTCTGGTTTTTTCTGTAAGATGTAAATATTGTATATGTGTTTTGTATAAAATATGTGTGTTTATATGTAGAATACTTTGAGATTATTGATTTGTTGTGTACCAGCTGTGTAAATACTAATAAAAATGGTTAATTAGCATTTTGGGTAGTTCGAATTTTTTTTAGATAAACCTTGGATTTCGAATTTAAAAAGTTCTACTGTATTTATAATTATAAATATTCCCACTTAATTATCATTCAGAAATGAGTATATTTTATTTTAAAAAATAACGTATATTCGTTAATACCCTGATTTGTAGGATATGATATGATTCGAAATCGTTATATAAATGTTGCATACCGATATAAAATTAAATAAATATATATTTTTGATTCAGTTTGGTAACAACTATTATTAAGTTTAATGGTGGAACAAATAAGAAAAATATAGTTCAAATACATCCTGCCAAACGCACTGTAAAGGGCGTGGTTTACACAACATCCCGCAAAGTGCACTGTAGAGGGCGTGGTTTACACAACATCCCACAAAGTGCACTGTTGAGGGCGTGGTTTACACAACATCCCGCAAAGTGCACTGTTGAGGGCGTGGTTTACACAACATCCCGCAAAGTGCACTGTTGAGGGCGTGATTTACACAACATCCCACAAAGTTCACTGTTGAGGGCGTGGTTTACAAAACATCCCGCAAAGTGCACTGTTGAGGGCGTGGTTTACACAACATCCCGCAAAGTGCACTGTAAAAGGCGTGGTTTATACCACATCCCGCAAAGCACACTGTAAAAGGCGTGGTTTACACCAAATCCCACAAAGTGCATTGTAAAAGGCGTGGTTTACACCACATCCCGCAAAGTGCACTGTAAAAGGCGTGGTTTACACCATAGACCACAAAAATCACTATGTTACATTTTGTTGTAACATGCTGCAATGTGTTGAAGGCGTGTCGGTAGCCATAACATCAAATTAATGGCGTGCCACCCACTGGTTGCAACAAAAGGTGATGCTGCGCTGACCTATGCTTCGCGACAAATATACTTGAAACATTTCAAACTGCGCATGCGCGAGGACATGGCCATCTGTTCCTTACAGCTTTGACAGTGCGTTGTAGACTGTACAGTTGTGTAGAGGTTGCGCAAACAATGGAATATACAGACAATAATTGTAAAACTTTTTTTACTTTCTCTCTATCTTACAGGTAGAGAAAGTATGGTGATCGTCAAAAAAATCGAACTCGAGATTTTGATGAATCTTGACGTTTCATGACTCCCTGAATCCGAAAAAGTTGTTTTTGATTTTCCGTCTGTCTGTCAGTCTGTCTGTCTGTCTGTACCTCCAACTAGAGCCTAAACTATTTTACCGATTGAGCTAAAACTTGATATCTAGGGTTTTCATAAGGCTGCCCCGAGGGATTTTTGTAATTGGATATCTACCCCTAAGATTAAGGGTAGTTTATTGAAGGGCAAAAAGAGAATAAGTCGATTTTGATTGAATTTCATTTATAAACAATTAATAAATATTCCAAACAATATGGCTATTCTCAATATTTCGGCAAAATGGCTTTAAGGGCTCCGGTCTGATCTGATGCGTAAATGAACATTTTTTATAATAGCTCCGAAACTATTTGAGATATTAAATTACTTAGCATTACAAATATGTATATATATTTATAATACAAATATTTTATTCGAAACATATTTTTATAAAATCAATAACTTTCAATCTATACGCAATTATATGAATTTTTTTAACTTTTTGGACATTAAAGTTTAAGTATTGCGACCGTAAAAAAAAACTAACCTGAAATGTTGATGGATGTCGACGTCTCATGACCCCCCGAACCCTAAAAAATAGTCTTTGCAATGCCGTCTGTCTGTGTGTCTATAAAAACTTAAAATTAAGGGTAGTTTACTGAAGGGCGAAAAGAGAAAAATTTGGTTTTCTCAAAATCTGCTCAAACGATTTTGATTAAAATTCGTATCTAGGCGTTGATTAAGATTATAAATAAACTGGCTATTTTCATTTTCCTATGAAAATGATTTTTAGGGTACTTTACAGAAGCGTTAATTTCCGTATCTCCACAACTATTTGAGAAACTAAACAACTTATCATTGCAAAATTGTAGGACTATTAGAAATAAAAAACTTTTATTTGACATATATTTTTATAAAAGCAACAGTTTCTGAGATATTTGCAAATATATTAATACAATTTTGTGAGCTTTAGTTGTAAACATATACTACTTAAGTATTAACGCAATAATTCTCCAATGCCATATAGTAATTAAATATAAGTAAGTATCTAAAAAAAGTATGTTATTTTTCCTTATGTGGAGTGGTGATGATGCAATGTACATTATTCCGTTAAGAAATCTTACGAGTTTATAGAAAGAAAGAGTCTGTGCGGTGCGCCGTACAATTTATTTCTAAATTCTGTAATGAAACTATAAATACATCTCTTTTTATTGATTGTGTGAACCCAATAACCTCTTTCTGGTTTCTCGTCCAATAATAGAATGAATTGCCACAAAAGTGCAGCTACATCTACTTATTCACTTGCCATATTTTTCGCAACTCACTAACTTAAAAAAAAAACTCTGCACAGCAACCAACAAAAACTGTAATCAACTCTTTGAGATCTCGATCACAACTGGTTGTAAATCGTAAAATAGTTCGAGCTGTGAGTAAAAATGTCTCACGGTGAGTTTATCACTAACACCTAATGCAACGTATTGCAAAGTTTGCCTCGCAACAAATTGTTGTGAGACAAATGTTGCATTTGTTATGTGGCCAGCTTTAGATGCGTGCATTTCCCCCACCTCTTATAGTACAGTACTCAAGATTTAATCTGTCGTTAAATACAAAAAACTATAAATTTATATTAGAAGCCTACGTTGGAAGAAGGTGAAAGAACTAAAGTGCCTCTTGACAAATCTCAGTAGACATTAAAATAATTAATATCTACACTCGAAACGGCGGTATCAAAAATACACAGGTCATTTAATATGGTAGCAATTCATATACCAAATTAATAATATAAATATAAAAACACCATCTTGTTGCCTCAGACAAAGCCATTTAAAATGAGTATTTGTCAACGCCATTGAGGACCAGTCTTATGACTTCTGGATAAATATTAATCTAGTAGATAAATATTTTTATCTGGTGGATAAGTGAAAAGTGCATTTTGTGACTGCAAGATAGCATTTATCTGCAAGATATCGGGGGGTTCAAATACCTGATAACTTTTATAAGTTAAAATGGTTGTTGCCATAGGGACGCGTTGTTTTTAATGAGGTTTCGTCTATCAAAATATGTTTTTAGGTTAAAATCTTGGTTCACGTGTTTAGTAAGCACAGGCGCGGGCTCTAACTATATAAAGTTAGAACATTTAAGTCACACTTTTATATAAACTGACAAGCTATTTGTAGATTTATATTTATATAAGAACAAATTATCAAAACATGAGTACAATAAATGAAATTTTGTAAACGTTGTACCCAACTATTTACCACATTTTGGCAGACATTGAAATTAGTACTCACACGACATCTTTTAGCTTCTGCCCCACGTGACACCATCTGTTTACTCGCACTCGTTTGGCCGCCATTATTTAACAAATTTTGAGCTTTGTAGAAAAAAAAAAATCTTGGTTCGCATGCTAAGTAAGCACAGGCCCAGGTTCTAGCTATATATAAATTTAGAACATTAATTCACACTTTTACAAAAAATTACAAGCTATTTGTAAAGTTGTATAAGAACAAATTATTTAAATGTGAGTACAGTAAGTGAAATTTTGTAAGCGTTGTACCAAATTGTTGCCCACATTTTGGCAGACACCAAAATTAGTACTTGCAAGATAACTTAGCTTCTGCGTCCACTTCACGCCATCTGCTACCTCGTACTCGTTTAACCGCCATTATTTAACAAATGTTGAACGTTATAGCCATTCACTTGGTTGTAGCGGTTGCGTCTGGGCTTATACGCATTCGCACAACAGTAAAAAGCGTACCAACATTGCTTTTTCTACGTAAAAATACATTTATCCTACAGATAGCTATCCAGCAGATAAATTCAGTTCATAAAGCGCGTAAAATATTAAAGTGGCTGATAACCTTTAACTGGTAGCTAACTTTAACCTCCCGATAGCAATATTTAGCCTGTAGCCATAAGACCGACCCTTAGTGGACTCCGGTCAACAGTAATTTACAATGAATATTTATCAATGCCATTTAATTACCTCAAGACAACTTAATTTATATAGAATCTTTACTTATTAAAGTGACCTCAAAAAAGGTATGATAAAGCAAGTAAACCATTTTGAACTTACTATTAAAAATTTAAATAAATAATTTAGTGTTCAAACTGAAAGAATAAGTTTGAAAGATTTGACAAAAAACTGTTAAAAGTCTAAATATAATTTTAAATATGCTATTAGCAACCCTGCCAAAGACATAGCTGTTTACCTAGGCAGTTGACAGTAGTATTATGAGTACCCAAATAGCCGAAACATGCCTATTTATAGTTCTCGATCAATGTCACGTGATTCCAGAGAATCATAGAAGGGAATACACAAGTAGGGCTGAGATAGGTAAAGGAAGGGGAACATGGCGCATGCGTAGAACCAGTGGAGCATTTGGCTCACGTCCAGTAGGTTCTAGTTGCCAAACCTTCGACGAGAGCTACGTCATAGTCTCGAAGCATTTGTGTAGTTCTAACGGAGTCTCGAGGCGTCTGTGACATCATCTGACAAGACACGCTACGCTGGCACAGACCAGCACTCATCTCAGACCAACGGGTGTGTTAAAGCAGGCTGGATGGGTCAAGTCTTATCACAAGTGTTGGTACCATCACGTTTGTAACTTATGTTACCATGTAAAGTGGTAACAAACATAAAGAAGACACTCCTTGTCCATTAATAATTCAACTCAAAATCAATAATTTAACCAAGAAATATCTTTACGACTCATACGTCCTATCTTAGACGTGTCATTTAATCAATTTTATTTGAACATCATAAAATGACTTAGTAAATACTCACGTCAATATGAGATGGGAAGGTTATCATTTTGATCACCTAAATACATATTTCGTTTTGTGTGGCATACAATTTAGTTTTGGTCTTCATTTTTGAAATAAATTTCGTCGTTTAGATTTTTTTTATACGTATTCAATTTTATTAAATTTTGTTGATTGTTTAGTACATGCAGACGTGTTGAGCACTACCTCATAAAAAATGTATATATTATCTCTTACTATTTGAAAACTAACAATATTTAATATAAATAATTTCGGTGTTTCTATTCAATATATTTTGTTTTGGGAAGCAATGATGGTGGATCTAACACACACGAGGAATGACTCACATGATGTAGACGCGGTATCAGCCGATCTCAATTCTGCGATGAGACCCTTCCTATATGCGTGTAGATTATTCGGATTGGTACCATTCAAACCCATAGATGGTCGATCACTCATCAGCAACCAACGTCCCGTTTGACCACCACAAGACTTCAATGATTCTGACACTTGTACCACCGGGCAGATAAGAGGAAGTACGATATATCAGATATCAATTTCAAGAGTAATTTACCATCATTGCACCAGGGAAAATAATAGTAATTAATTCCACTCCATGTCAAGCTGTGCGTATTTAAAAACTATGATAGATGAACAATAATTCTCAAGAGGTTGGTTAACACCTTTTGTTTTCTTCTAGCTCTGATGTTCATAGCGTTTTTTTCAATTTCTAGACACGAATAGTAAAGTTGTTTGATTTCTTTGATCGAAGATTTTTTTGAAAACTGCCGTTTCATCCGTTCATTTTTACTGTGGTAGATAGTTGTTATTTGTGTAGTACTCATTCCTTATTTTACATAATATTTCTATATCCTGATCTTACCCCAATTTATCTCATTATCGCCGTGATACTATTGATCCTTAGTGGGCGTGTCCTTTTTAATGTCCTTGATGGTAACGTTGCTCCTTCATTCAAAGATCCCTTACAGGAACGAGACACAAGTCATACACTCTGGAACTACTAACGTATCTTTAATTCTTAGGCTAGTTTCACACCAACGAGTCCCGAGTCGAGTCTCATGGAGTCGAGTCCAATCTGACTTTAGAGTCAAGGCCTTTCACACTGGTGAGTCGAGTCATCGAGTCCACTAGTTTGATCAAAGAGCTCGTGCAAGATGGATGCAGTCCTAGCGGTTTCTATAAATATAATTGTATGGAGGCACTGGCGTAGACGCTTAAAAAGACGTCGCTTAATGTGGCTTTACCCACTTAGTGTGAAACGATGCACCTTTGGTAGTTTTGCACATTTGTTTCCAAATAGTGAAAATTGCATTTCTATCCCGATCTTCGGGATGGGACGTGTTAAAAATTGAAGGATTCTCTTGAACGAGAACAATGAGGTATTCAGTTTCCATGCTATTAGCCTTAGAAATAATAAACTTGACTCGGCTGGACTGACGAAATCTGTAACCTGCCGCATCATGGACTCTTGACTCGCCTAGACTCTGCTAGACTCGGTTAGACTCGACTCGCCATCGTGCTATCAAATACAATATGTACTTGTCTCAATTGGTGGGTCAGACTCGACTCGACTCAGGACTCGTTGGTGTCAAACCAGCCTTAACGTAACATGATTGGCTGTATAAACCTCTCAACAGATTCTCTGTCAGTCTTCACTCCCACACAAAGGATCAGTTCCCTCCACAAGACTAACAGTCGCCTCTATGACGTCATTCGGGATTTTTAACTACTATTTTTGGAATCCTACTTTTACTTGCATAGAACTCCAAATTTATTGAAAAACTTGTTCTACATGTGCTTGTATTTAAGAGTTGTTAGTATTCTCGCTGCTCATTGTCTAGTTGATGTTTATATTAGTCCAAAGGGGTGTGTTTGTGTTGTTGAGCTGTGACTCTATGAGCTCGGAGAAGTGGGAACACCAGTGTGCTCCTTCAGAGGATGACCCTCCCGAAGGTATGGGACTAAACCACCATGGGGAATGAGCTCGGAGGAGGGGGAACACCAGTGTGCTCCTTCAGAGGATGACCCTCCCGAAGGTATGGGACTAAACCACCATGGGGAATGAGCTCGGAGGAAGGGGAACACCAGTGTGCTCCTTCAGAGGATGACCCTCCCGAAGGTATGGGACTAAACCACCATGGGGAATGAGCTCGGAGGAAGGGGAACACCAGTGTGCTCCTTCAGAGGATGACCCTCCTGAAGGTAGGGTACTAAACCACCATGGGGAATGAGCTCGGAGGAGGGGGAACACCAGTGTGCTCCTTCAGAGGATGACCCTCCTGAAGGTAGGGTACTAAACCACCATGGGGAAGATACAGCTGTTCCTCCAGCAGCACACCAATAGGAAGGTTCATATCCCTGCGGGAAGGTCATTTATTCACTTTGGATTGTCCCGTGCTGTTCTCCACGCTCGTGGCGGCCATGACTTATTTGGAAGTCTTTTTTTAGTTCCAAAATAACTAAAGTACTGCTCTCTTTGAAGCTAACATTAAATTAATTTAAACCCTCAATTATTTACTTAATAATATCCATGTTTGAACAAAATGCATTTTAAGTTTGAATTTTATTTAATCCTAATGCGTGTTGATGTTGTTGAAAAAAAAGTATTAAAATCTCAAACCCAAAATCGGGTGTGCTTGAACCCATCTCACTACAACTCCCTAATTACGGTATGTAATAAATACATCTTCAACTTGCCGTCAGACGGTAGTGCAGTAACACGTGTTTTTCAATCAGAGACAGTGGTATTGAGACCAATATAACTGTTTTAATTTATTTGAAAAACACAACAAAATTGTCAATTAACGAATGAATAAAACCACACTGCAATGCGATTCCTGGTTCTAGCGCTATTATATCTTGGCTAATCGGTCAAGAGATTGGGTCTTAGCAAGTTTTTCTTTCAATACTCACTTTAATAGCTTTCATCCAATGCGTTTCGGTGACCGCATGGTCTAAGGCGCTACTCTTAAGGTACATTAGATTGCCAACGACGGGGAGACCTTGGTTCGATCCCGGTTGGGTGTACTGAGTTTGGTTTTTCATAAATGGCCTTCCAAACTCCTCCAGCCAAATGCGAATACACTTCCTCTAAATTTCGATTGTTTATTTCATTAACAGTATTATTACTTCTGTTTAGTTCCTCGTCAACCCAAAAATATTTTTTTTTAGCTAAATTCCGTTTTACTTATAGTTTTACACAACAATTCTTATACTCAATTATACTTATGAAATTTATAATATACATCTCAAATGTTCTAACAATATTAACTTTATTTAAACTAATTTAAAATACCAGCTCTAAACTGAGTCTTCAATGAGGAAGGTAGCATCTAAGTAAGATAACAAATTACTCAGAGACAATTTAGATAATATTCTTATATTAGATTGACAGTTAATGAATTGACAGGTGTTAATAATAATAATAATAATAATAATAATAATAATAATAATAATGAATAGCTTCCAACCACTGTATGGATCTGTTTGAAACATAAGCCTCTCCACCGCTTCCTTTCCTCCCACCACCTCTCTACCTCCACCTTGGCCCAGTCCTCTCCTCTCTCCTCCACACCCCTCCTTACTCCCTTCAGCCATCTGTCCCTTGGTCTTCCTCTCGTTCTCCTACCTCCACAGCCAACATCCTCCCGGGTATGCTTTCCCTCTCCATTCTTCTCACGTGTCCACACCGCCTCAGTCGTGCCTTCTCTATCCTGTCCTGGTATTGAATATTTATATTCATAGTCAAGTTCAGACATTACCTTCAGTTGAGACAGACATAAGGTTGTCCACAGACCCAAAAGGAAAGTTTGGAGTCGGTAAGTTGAGAGCTTTTGTCGGCTTGGGATTTTAAAGAGTTAAAAAGAGCCGTCTTCCTGAGCTCCTTGACACGTTTTAGACTTTTAGAAATCCTATGCTGTTTAAGATGTTGTCGTTTATTATTTCAAAATACGATCCATCCGAAGATGGAGGTGAACTGTGTCAACAAGTTCCTGTATAAATAAAAGAAAATATTTTTAAGTTCTATTATTTTAGAAAAAAAATTGGTGAAAAGGAAATGTTAACTTATTTTCATAGATATTTTACACATGAAACTTTTCAAAATTTCCCAATTTTAGAGTCAACATATAAATATTTAGATTAATAGATCTTGCTACGTGTCAAAACGGACAAAAAATACAGCCATTTTTCGCGGCCTGCCTGTATACAACCGTTAGGGGTGTATCAGAAGAAGTGAGGTCAGCTAGAAGGTAGTGTTTATTTTCCCAATCATAGTCAAAGCCCAAATACACAAAGTGTTTATAAATTGAAGTTCTTTCTAAATATTATATTAATCAGTTGGTGTGTTTTTGAGGGCTAAAAGCAATTAGCCCGTCATAAGTGAGAAAGCATACTACAACTTATAGAGCCAGTAGAGCTGAGCCAGTACTATATGACACACAGGAATCCATCTTAGTATGAATTTATAGCCACATTCATGATGATTTAGAGCAGATAAAAAAATACTTTTAAAGAAATGTTTGTAAAAAAAAAAGATGTAAATAAATGATTAGATTATTTTGCTAGGTTGTGTATGTGTACACTGTACAGTATGTGTTTTTGATTTGTGTTAAGAGACAAGAATTTTTGTTTGACCAAAGTTTTTTTTAAGGTTTAATTGGTACTCATTGTCATGGCTTGCAGAATTTAGTAATCAAAAACATGCAAGGATGACGTAAGCCTAAGCAATCATTCCTGTCAATTGTTTCACATCAGCAGTTATGCACATGAATCAAGTATTTTTTTAAAAACTGAGATTGTTTTGCCAACTAGCACAGTATAATGTATTGACATAAACATTAACACTGAGGAAAACACACCACTTTTGGTTGTTTATAACAGTGAGTCTTAGATCTTTTTTTGAAAGGAAGGACGCCAGTTGTGTTAAGGGGCTTACTTCAAAGTACGTTACATACTCAGCTGCCAAGTTACAGTAACTTGTAAGGAAAATATCCTACAGCTTGGGTTCCTGTTCATTAAGGAGGAAGGAGCCCCTTAAACCCTATTAAAAGTTTGAGTTATATAACAACCGCACATAGTCGAGCAGCCGTGTGTTCTACCTAGTCATAGTTATAACAATGAAGATGGGTCAGGGTGCAAAACTGCTGAGGACGAGGACCTTTTCCCAAACTCTTTCAACTTGTTCTAAAACCTAGATCACAATTACACACTCTTGTAGTAACTCAATAAACAATATAAAAACGAACCCCACCATTATTTGCCGCCATCTTACCAATCCCACCAAGTCAGTTTTACAAGTAAACCCAATGGGTTGGGTAAGAAGTGACAATTGGTGTCAGAAGTGGGGTTGATAAATTAGTACCTAATCAGAAGTTTTATTGATCAATTGTTGGTCAAAAGTAGGGTGGATCAAGGTAAATAAAATACGATTAGTTGACTCAAACAGAGTGTTCAAACAAGTGCCGAAAATCATAGCTCCCACGGCGATTAAAGTCTAACGTGGACGTCCAATCCAGGGTTAAGTAGAGAAGAGACAGCTTACTAACTGCAACATCATTTGCAGAAAGGATCAGAAACGAACAACAAGGTGAGAAATCCTATTCACACGAACCATGGCCTTATTTGAAGTTAAGGATGATACCAGCTAGGGAAGCATGGACGTCTAATCCAGGGTCTAGAAGAGGAGAGCAAGTTGACCAACTGCAACAGCATTTGCGGAAGGGAGCAGAGAAGACCAACAAGGTAAGAGCTCCGAGTCACAATAACCATGGCTTTAGTTAAAGTTATGGGGGTAAAGGTTGACCTTAAGACTGCTATTGATCTGATGGCTAGAGAATTAGAGAAAGTTTAAGCTGAAAATGAAACGTTAAGGCTAGCCCAATAAACTAATAAAGATAAAGGTGATATAAAGCCCATACCATCAATTAGGAACTTTCAACTAAAGCCTAATATTCCTGTATTTCATAGTAGACCAGATGAAAATATTTCAGTGGTTTTTTTTAATAGGGCAAGAAGCAGTAGTACCTAGGGGGGCAAATAGGGAACGCCAAGAAGTAAGCCTAACTAAGCTAAGCTCAGTTGGAGAAGCTTTGAAATTTTTAATGGCCGACTCTAACTGTGTAGAAACAGACACTTTCGAAAAACTTAAACACGCTCTAGTGAATAGATTCAAAAGGAAACAAACAAGCCGATTTTTCAGGGAGTAATTAACGAAAATTAAACGTGCACAGGGGTAAAATGTTGAAGACTTTGCGGACAGAATTATGAAAATTAATAAAAAATACTTATGAGCTAGGGGAAGACGCTATTAGGAACGAAGTGATCAAATTTTAAGCAGACCAACACGTGTTATAGACATATTCCTCAAGGGACTTTAAGGAGACTTAGGAAGATGCACAAGATTAGCAAAACCTAAAACATTTAAGGAAGCTAAAGAAGATGCTGTAGACGTGGCGGAAGCGTAACATAGATCCTTGGAAGATGGAAATAATGTGCGTAGTACAGGGCCGTAGCGAGGGGGGGGCAGCAGGGGCAGCCGCCCCGGGCGCCGGGCTCGAGGGGCGCCATCAAGATGTAGATTTTAAAAAATGTAAAATGTAAGATTGCGAAATTTATTCGAACGCGCAGTTAAAAAGACGTATACATTTCTCCTTTAAGAATAAAAATGGCGACTTGATGAAACTTCCATCATCCGAACACTAAATGTTTGTATAGATTTGGCTTGGGTGACACTGTCGGTAAATTCTACTATGAATATGTGACGGACGAAGGACAAACATTCCAAGCGAGGTGGAGACAGCCAAGCGGAAGTAATTAGGGGCTGTGTCTACTTAGGAGTGTGGTCTCTTTGTTTTGGCACCTGTGAAGGGGGGTATCAAGTAAGACAAGCTGCCAGTGAACAAACAGTTAGTGTGCGGTACGCGCAGTGTTTCGTGCCAAGGGAGGGCAGCAGGGGCGGAAGTAAAACGACCGAACGTGAAAGGAGCCGTGCAGAGAACGGCCTGAACGGGGAACGGAACGTAATTAAAATTTATCTGAGAAGCGTGTGACAGAATAAATTTGAAATATGAAATTTGCTCGTTGCCGTGACACTGTAATGACATTTATTTTATTAGCATTGTTTGTAAATTTGTATGACTTTGTTGATTGAGTTGCGTGTGAATTATTACACTGTGCCACGTGTGTGTGTCGAAATGGGGCCTACAAAGTTGTCGGGAGCACAAAGCAGAAAACGGAAAAAACAACAAGAGGCAGATAACATAGTTCAAGCCAAGCAGTGGCAAAAACTGGGTTGGGTAAAGAAGGTGGATCCCTCAACCACTGCGCTACCACTACAGCAAGGTATTGAAAGTAGGCCATCTACATCAACACTTTTAGAAAATAAAAACTTTACTAAAGTAACTAAGAATGTAACTGGTAGTGTAAATGTACATTCAGAGGGTTCTAGACCAAATCTTAACCAGTCCTTTCCAACATTTACTCCTTGTGAAGATGTACAGGAACAGGATTTGGAAAATGAACCAACCAAAATTCAACTAGATTTTAATGATCCCACAACATGGTCTGATTTGAATGACCATGTGAGAAGCTTATTAGTTGAACATGGTCCAGAACAAAATAAAACAGGTAATTTTCTTTTATCAATTAATTCAGAAAAAAGGCATTTTACGGGAAGTTGGTTCCATAAAAAACTTTTGAACGGAGAAAGTGTAGAGCGAAATTGGCTAATTTACAGTGAAGAGAAAAAATCTATTTACTGTTTCCCCTGCATGCTATTTGGAAAGCATTCTAATTCATGCTTGGCAAATCCAAAAGTAGGATTTTCTGACTGGAAAAAATTACACCCTCGAATTCCAGAGCATGAAAATTCTGTAGAGCACCGTGAATGCTATGTTACTTGGAAAAACTTTGAAAAAAGGATTAAAGAGGGCAGTACAATTGATACTGAACTACAGGAAATTATCATAAAAGAAAAAGAGAAATGGCGGCACATTCTCAGAATTATTGTTGATTGTATTTTGTTTTGTGCAGTCAACAACTTGGCTTTTCGAGGTTCAAGTTCAAATATACGTGAGGCCAATAATTGTGGTATTTTTTTAAATTTGCTAGAGTTTGTTTCTCATTATGATAAACAGCTAAAAGAACATATTATCTTAAGCAAAGAAAAAAAAGGAATTACAAATTACTTTTCTCCAACAATTCAAAATGAGTTCATCAATTTAATAGGTGACGCTGTACGCCAAGAAATATTAAAATATATAAGAGAGGCAAAATATTTCTCAATTTCATTTGATTGTACACCAGATGTAGCCCATCATGAACAAATGTGCCAGATTATTAGGTACGTGAAAGTTTCAGAGGGTGTTTACTCTATTGAAGAAAGTTTCATTGATTTCATCAAAACTAGTAAAACGACTGGAGCTGGTTTAACTGAAGAGATTCTACAAAAAGTAGAAACCGATGAACTTGATATTCATAATTGCCGAGGGCAAACTTACGATAATGGTTCAAATATGGCTGGGAAGTATTCAGGAGTCCAGGCGCGTATACAAACAATTAACAGCCATGCACGTTTTATGCCATGTGCTGCTCATTCATTGAATTTGGTTGGTGTTCACGCTGCTGGAGTTTCTCCAGATGTTATCACATTTTTTGGAACAGTACAAGAACTGTACAAATTGTTTGCTTTCAGTGTCAAAAGGTGGGAAATATTATCCAACAAACTTTCTACCACTCTCAAGCGTCACTGTGATACAAGATGGGCATCCAAATATTCTGCTGTTCATGCACTTTATTCACAGCTTGATAAAGTCATCGAGGCCTTAGAGGAAATTTCTAACAACCCTCAATTCCATGACTGTTTATCAGTGGTTAAAAGTCTTCTTAAACAAATTAATTTTAAGTTTGTTTGTTACTCTGTTATGTGGGACAAAATACTAAATCACATCTCCCGCGTGAATGAACAGCTACAGCACAAAGATATGACCGTGGACCGTGCAGTTAGTCACTTGACTGGATTGAAAGATGCTTTACAAGACATCCGAGATACAGGGATTGATGTTATAGCCTACTGGATGAAGCATCGAACATCTGTGCTGCAACATCTCTTGAAATTGACTGCTTTTTCGAGGAGAAAAGAGCAAAGAAGAGGAAAAGACTGACTTTGGAAGAAAGTAAGGACACTGTTTTGACAGGAAAGCAAAGGTTCAGTATGGACTTTCATGTTATTTTGGACAAAGTCTTAGAACAAATGGAATGGCGTTTTAAATGTTTTATTGAAGTGTTGGATGACTTTAATTTTTTAACGGGCAAGTCTTTGCATTCTATGACTGTAGAAGATTTAAAAGCTAGTGCAAAACGCTTAGCAAATAAATATGATAAGGATCTGGATGCTTCTGAAATAGAGGGGTAAATAGCTAGTTTTAAGTTTCAGGCCAGTTCTTTATTTGAAAAAAGTCAGGATATTTCAAAAGCAACGTCTCTTGACCTATTAAATTTAATCCACAAAATGTCTATAGCCACATCTTATCCAAACTTAGTAATTGCTTTCAGATTATTTTTAACATTGCCAGTTACTAATGCATCTGGTGAACGAGGTTTTAGCAAGCTGAAAATAATAAAAAATTACTTAAGGTCATCAATGGGTCAAGACAGGTTAACACACCTGGCAATTCTATCAATAGAAAAAGATATTGCTAAAAATATTAATTATGATGAAATAATCAATAATTTTGCTGCTGTTAAAGCTAGAAAGGTGAAACTGTAAGTATAAAATAATTCTGTTAATATTTTAAAATAATGTTACTTCTACATTTTTCATAAGTAATTGAGCTAGCAGTTAATAATAAACAAAAAGTATTCTTCATTCAATTCAAACTGTTTAAAAAATTTTTATTTACGACAACATGTATTTAAGCTCATATAATCAGCACAGACTATTGAATAAGATTATCTATATAAGTAAATTTTTAGTAAAAAGAATATTAAATTATAATAAATATTTATTGAAATTTTTTTTTTGTTACTATTTAATAGAATTAGCAAATTATAAACGAGACAATAATTCAAGACACATTAGTAATAGAAAGATGTTTGCTATAGAGCTATTGTATCACATCTGAAACAGGTATAGAATACGATATGACACCATCAACTGCTCAGTTATGACTGGGCGGAAATGGTTGGGTGGGGAGAGGGGGCGCCAATGTTACTGTTTGCCCCGGGCGCCAATTACTCTAGCTACGGCTCTGGCGTAGTAAGATATTCGCTATAACAACAGATAAGCGATGTTTCGATTGTAAAAGACAAGGTCATGCTGCTAGGTATTGAAGAAATATGCAAGTTGTTAAGATAGTGGCAAAATAGGACACTTTGTGACCCAATGTGTGGTTTAAAAAAAGGGGATCATGAAACTCAGTCCTCGTTAAAAATTGTACCTTTCATGTCAGTAGACAAGAATGCAGCTACCGATTAGTTCAAAGTCTAGTAAGCGCTTACGAGGGTAAAAAGTAGTGATTTTTGGTTGATAGCGGGGCACAAATTTCAATTATGTGGCGGTAGAATTTGGGGATAACAGACCTTTCCCAACCGAAGCTTGAGATTTAGGGATTGTCAAGATATAAAATGCAGAATTTGAATGAAAAACAAATAGAGTTGAGGATAGGGGAGGAATCCTATCGAGTTACAGTCCAAGTTGTAGAATATAGGACAAACTCTAAAATAAACGGCATTATTGGACTTGATTTTCTGTTAAAATATACTTTTCATATATATATTATTATAACTACTTGATAAATGATACATGGACATGGGAACCGAACCCCTGAATTTATTTTAATATCGTGTATTACTATACGTTCGATCTATAAGCATATGTACGCTAGTGCGCTAAGGATATGGAGTGTTGAGTTTAGAAAAGGTGCACAATCATTTGCGTGCACGGAGATTGGTAAACCATTTTATAAAACCCAACTTTGGTACACAAGACTGGGATTCAAACCCTAAGATCCCTTTCATCGGCTTTCAGGTCTATTGTGAGAGTGACACCTTAAACCATTATGTCACCGCAAAGACTAGCTAGATATTAAAGTCAACTTAAGGGATACAATTCCACTCTAGTGTGTCCAGATTTTATTCAGATTTTTTTTTTGTCATGGTCAGGCGTGCTAAACTCTCGCCTATAACTGATGGTGATTTTCATGTTCCTGTGATAACTGAGAAAAACCCTTGATTATACGAGATAACCTTTCTGCCTACAACGCGAGCCTTTTAATGAATCAAGTCGTTAATTCGAGGCCTTTTGGTTTATAATTGGAGACTTTTATAATAATGTTACATACGTGGGAAGCTCGGAGGAAAAGAGGAACAAGTCACACGATTACCTTATTGGTCAACCATAAATTGCACTTTAAGAGCGTTCGTCATAGCAGGCCCAAATCAGCTCCCGGCTCGTTTGTGTGAGTGTGTATATTCGATGTATGGAAGTAAAAGGGAAAAGAAAAGAACTACAATAAGCCAGAAATTTGTGCAGTTCATTCGTATTTGAATGATTACTAGACATTTTCCGTGGTGATGATAGGGGACAAAGCGACATAGTTTCTTGTTAGTAAATCCAATATGCCCCTATTATGGCAGAATGAAGATTTGTGCACAGTGCTTATCTGAGAAGCCATTCTAAAATGGTCAAAAATTGTCTTTTCAATGCGTTTTTTTTATCGAAATATCATTTAATATTTCAACAATGTTTAGTATTAGGAACCTCTATTAACTCTTTATCTCGATTAATGTATAATCAGAAATGCTCCGTGTGTTGGTGTAAATTAACGGTTTTTAGCCGACTTTATCACAGAGTTGATTGGCATATGGTTTACGCTTTTAACGAAGTTGTCTACTTTGTAAATTCTAAGCTCTTTTATGGAGTGTATTGCATCTTGACTCGACTCGAGAAAAAAATATTACCATTTGAATTTGGTTTCCAACCTAAAAGATCGGCCCGGTTACCTTTCTCAATACGCTTCTTTTTAATTGCTGTAATTTCCTTAGTTTTTGATGTAGAAATTGCTTTAATTTTGCCTTTCACTCTCACACTTAGACGCCAATGTATGAAATAGAAAGAGAAGGTGGAAAGAAGGCTAGGTAGGTCACTCTGAAAGGCTACTCCTGTAGGTGTGCGCAGCGTGGGTGCCGTGGCACCCCTATTAGCCACAAAAAAAAACAACAAAAACAGGAAAATATATATATATATATTTTTTAAAGTTCATCGATGGATATTCCAAGGATGGTGGTTAATGTAGGCTTGAGATACTGCCCATTCATCGAACATAGGCTGGCTGTGGATAAGAACTTGGATAATATTATTGACGAGTTGAAAAAAAAAAAGGTACTTTTCAGTCAGCGGATGGTAATGTTTATTCATAAAGTTTGTTTTTCAAATAATAATCTTGTAAAATAAACCATTTATTCTTTTGATTTTTTTAAATTTACTGTAATTGTTCAAAACCTACCTGCTTCGGTGGCCAAATGGTCTAAGGCAGCCTATTTTTCAAACTGTGTTATGTGGAGCCCCTGGACTCCACCATAATTATATCAGGCCCCCTGAGGCAATTTTAAATATTGTTTTTTTTTACGCAATAAAATAACATTATTAGTTAGGACTGCCAGTTTTATTTTCAAATCTGGATGAAGGATATTTGCCAAAGGCGCAACCAGAATATGTTATGTTTTACGTTTGTTTATACTTGGAAAATGTAACTGTCGTTATTTAATATTCATAGTGTTAATGTAAAACTTTTTATAAAGGTTACGGATTTCGAATACCTGTCAGGTGTATTGTGGGTGGTTTTTCCTAAATGGGTTTTCACTCCCCTCAATGAAAATTTTGGTGCACTTACTCTAAATTCAACCATTCTCATCCCAAACACATTGGCCTAATTAGAAAATCGACGGTCTAGTTTACTGCGAGATTAGCGCGTTAGACCATGCGGGCACTAAAGAGAGTAGCGAAATTAATTGGTAGCAGTTGAAGGGCAAAGGGGAAAGTTACATTACACACATTTTCCAAGAAGACTTTTATATCTCAAACCCCTAAATAACCACAGAAAATACTTTTTTTAGTAATTTAAATAGGACAGAGACGTCTTTTAACCATGATATAAAGAGGATTAGAAAGTTATGATGATTGTCTAAGAGATGTTAACACTAACTCAATTTGAACTAAAATTGGACTTTCCCCACTTCCCCCGTTCCTCTTCGTTAATAAGAAAGTAAACCTCACAAGAACGGACTATTCTTTGGACACAGGCTACTCGCACATTGGAACCGACTACGTACAACGACGAACGCCCGAATACACGCGACTTGATCATCCGACTGAATTTCGCACATTGAGACTGACTTCATCAGATCCGATTTGTCTTGAAGTTTTCGTTAAGTGGTGCATTATTTTGAGTTTTTTCTAAACAGAGGGAAAAGTGAAAAATGAACTCTCAATTGTACTTTCTATAAAATGATTTATTGATCTGGTAATGAAGAAGATGTCGAAGGAGGAATGAGTGGATCAACAAATATAGCACGCATCTCTCTGGACATCTTTCGAATGGTAGTTGTCTTTTTTTTATCCCAAAGGCACTTCCTCTTGAAAACGAGACACCAATTTTTCAGTCTCCATTTTGGAAAATCTTAAAATCAAAACACAGGTGAAATGACTAGTCAGGTCGTCCGACTTCAAAGGAAAATCCCAACTTGTTGGGCTCCGGTCGCAGGTCGGAACAATACGTGCATAGTCGGACGACTGAGTCGCCTCCAGTGTGAGGAGCCTAGTCATTTGTCTCATGTCGGGACTGCTCGGGCGACTTCGTGCGACTGCGCGCGACCTCTAGTCGTACGTAGTCGGTTCCAGTGTGAGAGTAGCCTAAATCCTTCCATTGCCTTCCATCGCCTCTTACTACCCATGTGGACTATACGCATTTTAACGCTCGTTGAGAAGGAATGCGTAATGTGTAATTAAGTGAAAACATACCTACATGTGAGTGGGTGAAGTCAGAGAAATTGTTAAGGAGGAAAATACACCGATCCCCATATAAATGGCAAATCATTCTATATGAATCGGTCATTATGATCATGTGACCAATGATGCTGATGACCTAATAATCATTTTATCTTTTAGTAACAATACTCAGATGTTGGTATTTACAATTAAAAATAATTGGAAATCATATTTTGTCTATTTTGTTTTCAATATTGATCCAACACGCTTCAGTGGCTGAACGATCTAAAGTTCTCAAAATGGGGTCCGCAAGATAGTTTAGGGGATCCGTGACATACCTTTATATATTTTGTAGAGCTAATAGAATTTTATATTAAAGGCTAAATCGCTGGCGTATGGTAAACATAATGATGATGCCGTTCCATATTAAATCTCGGCGAGAAAGTGAGGCTGAATAGTGGGGAGGTTGGCCACATCCCTTGTTCCTACATCTTTGAAAGGAGCATTTATAAATTAACTTTTGTATTAGTTTTCTCGTCAGCCAGCACAATGAATTTTAATTAGAAAAAAGCACCGAAACAATGTATGCCTTTTCCAACAACTTATTTGTGTGAGCAAGGTTTTTTCTATTTGTGCTATGAAACAATGTGAAATGAAATCTTCTTAGTGTGAAATGAAATCTTCTTAGTGTGAAATGAGATTTAAGAAGATGGTCACTAAAATTGTTTCAGATTTCAATTATATTTCAAAGTCACACAAGGATTTCTATTCCTCACATAAATTAATTATCAGTGATTATAAATGTACAAATAAAATAGGCTTACATATTATACTTTTTCATTTTTATTGTAATTATTTTTTTACATTTACTATTTAAAAAAATATTATGTTTAAAAATATCCAAATATAATAGCTGCATTTATTTTATTTTAGTTCAAATTATATTTACATTAAAAAATTATAATTAATATATCCCTATTATACATTATAAATTTATCAATATAATTTTTTTAATCATTTATCCAACATCAAGGTGTCCGCGAATAGGCTGTTCCCTGGTTAGAAAGTCTGCATGACTAATAAGTTTGAGAACCATTAATTTAAGGTATCACTTGAATGTTAGACTGGCCTGCTGATGATAGGGAGATCGAGGTTTGAATTTCTGTCGGGTCTACTGAGAATGGTTTTCCTAAATGGTTTCCCACTTCCCTTCCATGCAAATGGGGGCAGATTAACTCCAATATGTATTTCCTCATCCTTACCACTTTGGAGTAATTATCATATATGCGTATAGCCTGAACAGGTAGTAAACGGCGATAATAACGGAAACATAAGAATATTGATCTATTTGATGCAGGGTATTAATGAGATATTTCAACATACTGGATCAATAATTAAATAGCCTTTATATATTGTATTTTTGGTTGGTAGAAGCTTCCAAATTTTATTGATAATAATAGTTGATTAATCTCCCAAAAATGTATTCTAAAATATAAACGCACACATACTTACACAAAACAACTTAGTACTATAAATATATATATATATATATATATATATATATATANTATATATATATATATATATATATATATTTACACTGTACATACATTTATTAATAAAATGCAATAGTGGCTTTGTTTTAACTTTTTTATTTTAATCATTTGCTATTTCACATTTGCCACGAAGGAATTTTCCTCCAGGTTATTGTGAAGACCACAAATTCAGTGAGCGTGGGCCGCATTTAGCCCGCGGGCCACCGGTTGAACCAAACTGATTAAGTTATGTTCTACTTAATAAACACAGAATTTTTTTTTTATCACCCCATCTTACTACCTGTTCAGGTTATACGTATACGTACTAGTTACGCTAGTGAATTAGGGATGATGAAGGTTAAATTTAGAGGAAATGTACCCGAATTTATGTGGAGGAATAGTGATAAATCGTTCAGGAAAACCACCCACAGTACACCGGAGAGGGATTCGAACCCTTATCTTCCTGTCATCAGCAGTCTAGTCTAGTGCGAGAGTGACGTCTTCAACCATAGGGCTAAGGAAGCAGGTTAGAGATTGTCAAATATCTCCTTAGTGTAGCAATGATTTTAAATTACAGTGTTTTAATTTATTTTATCTAATACTAAAATAATTATATCTTACTAACCAAATAAAAAATATAATATTCATGTATTATAAAACCTTTGGATACATATGCGTGTATATATATATAACTATAAAGGGTGTATATTTATTGGTGTCAAATATTCTAGGGTTGTATTCCCATCGACCAAACACTAAGAAAATTTCATATAATCATGGGTCTAGAAACGCTTAGTTTCTTATCCAAGCGGAATTTTACTGTTCTATTAATAATCAATCATCCGCCTTGGTGGCGTTATATAGCCGCTTCTCCTATCTGATAGAAGAAGTGACGAATACATTAACATAAAATATATAAACAAAGAAGGGAAAGAACAAGCATAAGAGAGATATACAAATTTAACAAATCAGTTTATTTAAACTCAAACAATACGAAACAATTACAAATGATTAGACAAGATCTTATCCAAAACATTCCCTTGTTTATTAAAGGAAATTAATTCAGTTAATTTAGACATCGTTATCCCAATAGGGACGTTAGGTGTGAAGAACCTTAGTTAGACCCGCAGCCAAGTCAAGTATTGTTGTGTCTATATTATAAAAGGGTGTAACTCGTTAATGTAGAACTAACACACATTCTACTACGAAGGTGTGTCTGCCTCAACACAACGGCAATTTAAATTGGAAGCAGTTATTAATTTAAGGTTGAGCAACAATATATAACACCACTCCTGCCTTGCGGCTGCTAGACTTTAACCTAATGAACATCTAAAAGAATAATACTTATTAATACCTAATTCTATAAAGCCCTAGTTTAAAGAGTTAAAACGTTTGTTGGTAGTTAAATTATCTAGTTAGCATGAGTTAAATCCATATTGAGTTAAGAGATAAGAGGGTTAAGTTCCTAGAAGAGGAACTATAGGTTTAAAAATAGTTAATGGTGAGCTACCAGGAATCTAGGCTGTAAAAATATTATAGCTGGTCTATTCCTCACTAGTACTGCCTTGACTTTCAAAAGTTTATTTAAATATCAACACAAGTCTGAACACAGATTATAACACCAGCAAACAGTTAAACATTAAATAATTCAAACGGTACCTGAAGGGGGCTGGAAAAAATAAATAATACCCCGCGGGCCACTATTCTGCACTAGCAACATGTCCATGAGTTGACCACCCTAGGAAGGTACACCAATAGAAAGAATAGAGAGTGGCATCAGTCAAAGACCCAACTAAGTCATGGAACAAAGCTTTAGATAACCTGATTTCTGCCACTACAGGATATAAAGATTTAAACTGGCCAAACATGGCCATACAGTATAGGGCGTCTGGTTATTGACCAAGTATTCAAGACTATATCTTATGGACATATAAAAACAAGTCAGAAACTCTGACATACTAAATTAAGTCTTATGGACATAGAAAATAAGAGCTAAAACTCTAAAATTCAAAACTATGCCTTATGGGCATAGAAAAAAGTCAGAATCTCTGACATACAAAACTATGTCTTATGGACATAGTTAAACAAGTCAGGACTCTGACACAAAAAACTATGTCTTATGGACATAGTTAAATAGAGCAAAACTCTGACATACAAAATTATTTCTTATGGACATAGAAAAACAATCACGAAGGCACTATCTAAGATTACTAGATTAAGTACTCATAGTCACAGACTTTACTTCATCTGTGGTAAGGAGGAGAGACCGACACCTAAAACATCGTGATCACCGCTTACTTAGTCCACTGGTCCTTGGTTCACTTCTAGGCAGTTTCTCCGACGAATTGTTACAATAGAATACAACATGTGAAGCGAGGGATGGCTGTTTTATACAAGATTTACTGACGTATTAGGAAAGGGACGTCCACAAGGAAAAGGAGGGGGTGGGGGGTGAATTTCCAGAATTGAGCAGAAATACAATAATTAGCGCTTGAAGACGGCCGCTGAGCATAACAAAAGAAAGCCACTCGTCATTACATCAACGTCGGGCCAGCAGCGTGTAAGATGTCCTTGTATTGGACCTCCAGGAAAAGTTTGAACAGTCAGCTGGGGCACTTTCCTCAAGTTTGGGCATTTACATTAACACAATTTCACCATGAGTTTATATCTGTCACACATTATTAGGATTTATTAGTTATTGCATTTATAGTGATACTCATATATATAAGGTATTTTGAGTGTACGTGCTAACGGGCAATTAGCACGTTACAGCGTAGTTAGCTAACGCGATAGTTTCATGTTGAGCTAGACTGTCGAGGTTCGTATCTCACTCAGGTGAACTGGTATGTTTTTTCTAAATGGTTTTACACTCTCCATCCACGCAAATGTGGGTTTATTTCATATATATTCAACATTCCCAGTTCCTAACCCATCAGCGTAATTAGTGCATAAGCGTATAATCCGAACGGGTAGTAAGACGTGGTGCTAAATAAATAAATAATAAACATAATCAATTCAACAGAAGAAGCAATGCAATTAAACAATACAATGCTCATCAGAAACAAACAAAAACACAAGACAATACATTTGGTTAGAAAAGTGGTTCAAAATGTGGTCCTTCTTCGATGCTACTTTCCATGATTTGTCGCAGGCCTACTTACTCTGTTGAGTACAACTGGGGTGTTACGTACTTACGTATTTGCTCACATCCATTTAAATAAGCTCTCTTAAAAAAACCTCAACATCAGGCACAGGAGTTATGTAAGCAATGGACTTTAAGTGTCCCAGTTCCGGATTAACACAGTAGCAAAAGTAGCATATGCTACTGGCCCCGCGCTTCACAGGGCCCCGCGCTTATGAGGACCCTCGATAGAAAATAAAATAAATAAATTGAGAATTTGAAAAAAAAAAAAATTGATGCTTGTAAGCTGTCTGGTGAAATGGCATCCCAACGTATTCTGACAATCTAACAGCGCTGTTGTTTACATGTCGAAAGAATGCCATGCTGAATGGTACTACCATATTTTGGGTTCGTTCTTTGGGGTCCAAATGTAGAAAGTGCTTTGCGCATCTATTTGTCACTCATGGTTACCAACTGCAGTGGAGAACGTTCATTTTCTAAAATGAAAAGGATAAAAGATTAACTGAGGAGAACCACGGATCAAAACAAATTGAAAAATCTCACTCTAATGAGCATTGGACATGAACTTCTGAGTGAAAAAATTGTAGTTTTGTTACTTTTGAAATTTGGCATTGATACTTACAGGTAAATAGTAACAGTGGTGGTTCTAGAGGCTATACACTGGTGGGAGGTGGGGGTAATATTTTTATACTGAATACTTAATTTTTCATGCATAATTCCCTTACAATAATGCGATATTTCTATTAGATCATAAATTTAAATTTGAACTAGAAAAAATGCTTTTTTTCACTATTTGATTCATTACACGCAGGTACTGTACTTATTATTATTGTCAAAACCACGCCAGGGTAGAACCACCTCTGAATAATATACTGACGTTAAACTGACTGAATAGCAAATTAATATATTGAATTACTTAACTGTTCAAGTAAATGACTTATGTTTTAATATTCATGTACATGTTTATAAATTTGGGGCCCTTTTGTGATGATATGCTACAGGCCCCGCACTAGCTTAATCCGGCACTGAAGTGTCCCCAGAGATAAGAAATCCATCGGGTTCAAATTTGGTTCAATGGGTCTCAGACGACCAGTCCATCTTTGAGGAAAACCTTTAATAACTTTAAAACTAAGCGTTTATAGACTCATGTTTGTATGTACGTTTCTTAGTGTTTGGTCGATGGGAATACGTCCATAGAATATTTGACTCCAATTAAAATACATCCTGTATATAAACTATACATCTTAAACACCACGTTTTGAAGACTTATATTACCTCCGACGAGGTGTAAGACTCAAAAATTCTTCAAAGTTGGCTGGAAACCTCCGGTTCGTTTCTCTTAAGGTGCGGATATCTTGAGTATTCTCAGGACTCGAGTAGTGACAACTTGAACTTATACTTAAGAATTAAGATTCTGGAGATAAATTATGTAACAAAATATATAACTAGTTTTAAGTAAAGTTTTATTAAAAAATGATGTTCAGGCATGGAATATTATTGAAAATATTGAGAATTTAGTGAAATAGATATATTACGAAATAACGATGCTCTGCTGGCTCACCGTATTGGCTATAAATTACTGTTAATATTAAAATACGTGTTTTCTTGCTTAAACAAAATGGTAGGTACGACCACACTCCATCCTAATATATTAGCAATCCCACACGGCGCTGCCCGTGACCCACTGTGGTATAATAATTATATAAGTCCCCCCCCTACCCCCCAATTGTGCCCGATTTCATGTTGAAACGTTATCTCTGAAACGTGAAATCTGAAACGTAATTCTAAATAGGATTACAAATATTTTCTTCAATTTTTTTAAAAAAACTAGCCTAGTTAAAAGGCTAATTAAAAATGTTTTGAGGTGCATTTGGACCCCCTTCCGTCCATCTATGTTAAAAATTTCAGATCTCTGCGTTCCGTAAATTTGGCTAGGCATCGCACACAAACAAACACACACATATACACACAGACAAACACTTCTCTTTATTATTATAGATAAGTGAACTTTTCATTTTAATTTTAGTTCACCGCGCTGATGGTCTGTTTCATTCGCGTGCCAACAAGTCAGCACAAGCACGCAGAGCTAATTATTCCTCCTTAGCTAACACATTTTAACAATGGTGTGGGCTGTATTTAATCTAAAACTTAAACATTCCGTGTTCAAAGTACACTCCTCGACATACTATGACATAAAATATAATTAAAACTAAAATACTTCACTGTAACCCTATAAATACGTATATATGCTACGTGTAAAGTTCGAACTTGGATAAAGTTGTATATTATCCCGATAATGATGAAATTATCCAAAATACGTGGGTAATGTTAAATGAGAGGGGATTAAAAATAATGCTTTTCGAATTTTATCTGGTTAATATCGACATTACCCAACTGCACTTGAATAATGTCAAAATTTTATGGTTGAGGTTAGGTTAATTAGGTAAAGTTAGGCTAGGCTAGGTTACATTTTATGTGATTTTAGGCTATGTTTGTTTAGTTTATGTTAGTGGAAAATAAAGAATCAAAATGAGGCATTTCGAATGTTTGTTTGTTTAGTTTAGGTTAGTGGGAAAAAAAAGCATCAAAATGAGGCATTTTGAATGTTAGCTGCATTGCTCTTATTCAATTTCAGAGATAAAATTACGTTCCAAAATATAATCCTTATTCACACGTGCTTAGTTTTACAAACGATATCTAAGTTATCCAAATCTTGCTGGCTAATGTCGAGCTTATCTGGATAGAGTCAAAATGAGATAAATTACTTTCGATTTATGACTTTATTCACAGCATTTGGATAATGTCGACATTTCTCGGCTAATCTCAACATTATCCGAATTTCACACATTATCCGTAATATACCAAAGCGAGTATGTGTATATATATATATACACACACACACACACGCTTCGGTGGTCACGTGGTCTAACGCGCAACTCTCTCAGTAGATTGCCGATGACTGGGAGATCAAGTTTTGAATCTCAGTAGGGTGTACTGAGGTTTTTCCAAAATGGTTTTCCATTCTCCCTCTACGCAAATGCATACACTTTCTCTAAATATAAGCATCCTTATCCATAAGTCCATTAGCGTAATCAGTACATAAGCGTTTAACTCAAACTGGTAGTAAGACGCGGTGCAAAAAAAATAATAAAATATACAAATATAAAAAAGTTTTGTGGTATAGCCCTATAATATCTAAATATCAAGTTTGAACAAAATCCATCAAACCGTTTTGGTTCCGTGTCCAGGGACAGACTGGCATATAGACGGACACAGACAGACAGACACGGGGACAAACAGAACCGTAAAATCCACTCTTTTGGATTCATGTTCATATAAAACTTAAAAATTTGTCATAATCTCGAGATCAATTTTTTTTCACGATCACAATCACAGTTTTCTCTCGCTATGAGAAAGTAAAAAACAAAATATGATTAGTAATCGTGAATAAATGACATTCAAACCCTCATTAAAACTGTAAATTAGTCATTTGGGGGTATGGATTTAGATAGTGGTCTTGTCTTACAACTATATTGTAATAAACCATCATTAGTGATGTATGATAATAATATATAAAACAAATTCTGACTTATAATTTAAATTATATTTATTTTTTTAATTTTCGATTTTGTTTTTTCTCGAATATTTGAACCTATAAAATACTTATGTGTTAGAATATCTAATTCCTAATAAATTATATTTATGGAGGTTTTATTGATAGTGGTAATCATGAAGTCAGTTTTACTTACGAATCCCATATGGTGCTTAGGGGGAATGAGGGTTTGTCGGGTTGAAATTATGTATTTTTATTATTATTATTTTTATTATTATTATTTTTATTTAGTTTTTACATTCTTGTTCAGACTACTTTTAAATTAAAATTCATCTTCTTTAACATCTTCCCTTAATTTAATTAAAACTGTGAGTAAGAAAAATCTGTGGTATGCCAGCTGCGCCTTTAATTTACATATTATACAGTATTTAAAGCTATATGACCATGCATATACATCTTTATACTTAATTATGTATTTATATATAAATACGTTTATTCATACACATATTTATAAACGGTTAAAATACTAGTATATCTAGTATATTAATATAGAATATTATTTGATAAGCAATAATAATTATATTTTTAAATTGATTATTTTCAAAATCGTTTTTAAATCATCTATATTTCAAGAAATGGTTCTTCACTGTGCTAATGCTTGGAAATTAATCACTAGTAGAACAGTATAATTTTGTTGTTTAATAGATTATAGAAGATTTTTTAAATTTAAACAAATATTACTTACACTACTTTTAATTAAACATATAATATATCCACCTATAGCTATTGGGACGGCCAATATAGATTTCCATGTTATCGTGACTTTTTATTAAAATGCTAAATTTTTTTTCTCATATCACGCTGTTCGCATGTTTATATTATTTATTTCTAGCACCACGTTTTACTACCCGTTCAGGTTATAGGTACCGTGCAAAGTGTAGACGATATTTGAATTCACGACATGAGCGCGCAAGACGGCCACATTTTTAAGTTCTTGCAGGGTAAATCCAGGCGGCATCATGTTTACTGCGATCAAATACTAGAAAATCCAAAAACATAACTCACTGTTTCTCGTAAACTACTTGGACAATCACATTAGTTTTTTCAGAATTTGTTATAAACACCTTAAAAGACATGAGGATATTATTGAAATTACCATTTATGGAAAATATATGTTATAATATAGAAGTAAATAAACTGGGTTTTATTGATTATTTTTGTGCTTATTTTTACTTTATAATGCTTATTTATGTGCTTATTTTGACTTTTAATATCTGTTTATATGCCTATTTTTGTTATTTTATTGCCTATTTGCCTGCTTTCTTTCATTTTATTAACTATAAATCCATCTCCTTGTAATTAATTAGCTATATTTATTGAAATATTTGTGGTAAGAAATTTTTCAAAATCAGCTCCAAACTTACTAATAGTAATTAATAGCTTAACACATTAGACGGAAGGCTAGTTATTAAAAACAATAACTTATAATTTCTCATAAAACTAATAAATTGAAATTAAATATTTTGTAATTTAATTTTGTTTAGTATAGCACCTCTCATTAAGAAGATTAAGAAACTTCCTTCATCATAGCAAGTGGAGAGAATATGATGTTTTTCTTTTGTTTTTCTTTCTTGGCTTTCTACTATATTCTTGTGCTAAATATTCCTTTTGACTTGAGCCTTATAATTGCTCTCTAATTATTAGACAAAGCACTCAGAATGGCTACTTTATACAAACAAAAGTGCTTACAAAAGCTGGAGGGAAAAGTTTTTAGATACCAAATATTGAACAAAGAGAATTATAAAACTTTCAATATAAAATATACCCCAATTTTCTTACGAATGGACATATCTGACAGATATAAACTTGACTACATCTACTTTAACGTATTCATACGTCAAGTCATGTGATCTTCAAGGCTTTCTCGTAATATATTTTATTAATATCTATAAAATAACACTAGTAAAATAGAGTTTTTAAAACATTTATTTAAGGTATTTAACGTGGATTTTCTGAACCGACTGATTATTTCAGCACACGGCCTATATATTAACTTAAGTCTAGAATAGACACAACATCCAGCCCCCAACCGTTAATTCATCACTGTGAAAGGGGAACCAATGATTCATTTTTCGGCCATGCCACCTATTGAGATAAGGTGTCGGACTTAAGAGTGGCTATTAAATTGATTACTAAACCTCATTGGTAGCCACGCTGACAATACGTCAAGCTCATCTATTCTGGTTTGTTTCTGAAAAGATATTGGGATTCAGATTCCAGTCGGGTGCATCGAAATTTTCCCCTTGAATGGATTCTTACCCTCCCTACACGCAAATGTTGGTACATTTCTTCTAAAATTCTACCTTACTAATCGCTACCCCCTTAGAATTATTAATGGTGGATAGGCATATAACACAAAAGGGTAGCAAGAAGGAAAACATTGCGGATAACCCAGACAGATATTAAGATGTGATGAGAAAATATAACTAAAATATGTTTACTTCATAATGGACTTGCCCCTGAGAGATCTCATTTTAACTATGAAAGACTGCCAATATGGTTTTATTTATTACTTTATAGTAAGATTAACTCTTAAACACCTTTTATTTCCTTAAAGATTAATTTGAAACAAATACAATTGTTCCCCTGAAATGCAGTGAAGGTGAATTTAAATATTGACTTGTGTATTTACAATTCTACGGAACCCTTTCCGATCATTTTAAATAGTTCCAAATTTTAGGAAAAGATTTAGTTCCTTTAGTATTAAATTTAAAGCCACAGAACGATGGTGACATTATCATAGGGGAATAGGAAATAACCAATTGAAAAAAACCCTCTATGAATCTGGTTAGGATTAAACACTCTACTAACGGTTTACATCAAAGAGCACGATTCATTTAGACTAGCTATGCTTTTATAAAATTAAAATAGTCATAGACTCTAAATATTTCCGAGTCTACAGTACAGCCATAAAAGAGCATGTTTGACTCGGTGTATGGTTTTTTAACTCCGCGTCTTACTACCCGTTTGTGCTATGCACTTATGTACTAATTACGACAATGATTTTAGGGATAAGGAAGGCTGTATTCAGAGGAAATTTGCCCGTATTTGCATGTAGAGAGCGTGTAAAAACAATTTTGGAAAACCACCCTCAGTACACCCGACCGAGATTTGAACCTCGATCTCCCCGTCATCGTCAGTCTAGTCTATTGCGAAAGTAGCGCGTTAGACCATGCGAACACCAAAGCGGGTTGTCTGTAAATCGTTGAAGTGAAGGAAGTATGCAAGGTTAGGGAAGTGTGGAGAAATTTAGTGATGATAGGTTTTTTTGTTTTTTTTAGCTATATCACAGTCTCTTGACCACCCCATAAGAGTACTGCATGATTAGGCATGTATGTAACTTACAGTATGATAGTTATTATTATTAGCACCGCGTCTTACTACCCGTTCGGGTTATACGCACTTACGCTAATGTGTAATGGTAGGGTGATATTTGAAATGAAATGGAGGTCCTACAGTTTAACGTGGGATCCGAACCACGGTGGAGGCCTGGCATTCCACACATTCGCAAGCTGTGACTAATACACGTATTGTCAGAGGTGAAGGAAGGGTTTGGCATCAGATAAATCTGTGCTGGGACCGAGGATTGAACCCCGAACCCCGAGCACAGAAGTCTGACACCTTACCCCTAGACCACCAGGTCACCCTAATATGTTAGTCTCAAAGCCATTAGATAGTTTTATTTCAACTAAGCTAGTAGCCTGCTTCGGTGGCCACATATCTAGCAATAGACTGGATTGTCAATGACAGGGAGATCAAGGTTCGAATCCCGGTTGTGTGTACTGAGTTTTTTATTAAGTTGTTTTCTATTTTCTCGTCATGCAAATGTGGCTCCACTTCCTTTAAATTCTATCTTCCTGTTCATTGACACATTATTGTAATTAGTACATATGTGTGTAGCCCGGACGAGTAGTAGGCCTAAGACGCGATGCTAAAAAAAAAAACTAAGCTAGTAAGATGATTAGTACTTATCTGCTAATTAGTATATCGTACGGATATGAAAATGCGATGACTGATGAATGGCGAGCTTTTATGATACATTACAAAGCTAATTCCTTTCAAATAAAAGCTAAACAAAACAAAAATGTAGTCAGCTTGACTTTGGGTGAAATATAAGAGATGTATTTTTACAGTTTTTATAATAAAAAATATTTTTGGTTGAAATAACTATTGCTTCAGTTGATAAACTTAATTAAACTGTACCCGCTTCAGTGGCTGAATAGTATAGGGCATCACTCTCGTATTAGACTGGTCTACTGATGACGGAGAGGTCAGGGTTTGAATCCCGGTCAGGTCTAATAAGGGTGGTTTTCCCGAAATTGTTTCCCCCTCTCCTTCCATGCAAACCCGGGTAGATTACCTCTAAAGTACTTCCTTATTCAACCCTACTCCATTAGAGTAACTATCATCTTTACGTATAACCTGAACAATATGAGGCGATAGTTAAAAATAAGAATAGTAGTCTTAACAGTTTTCGAACGTTTGTCCTGGGTGAAGTGGCGTTCGAAACGAACTTTTTAAACGAAGAGAAAAGGCCTGTTAAAACTACGCGACCCCCAAGACAGATTGCTTTGGGGATATTTTATATACCCGGGGCGGACCAAATGGAGCTAGGGGTAGTTGAATTTCATTTAAGTTAAGAGCCAAAATCTGTGTTGTAATATTAAAAAGGAAATTAATATTGAAATTGTAAAAGTAAAGTCAAAGTTATGTGGAAAAACGGCCCGGATTTAAAGTTTGTAAGATACCGGGCCTGTAAAACACTGAATATATAAAAAAAAAGGAGTAAGCTAAACGTATCTTCTGAATAAATCTTCTAATTATTTGGTCCCTAAATTTTTTATTTTTTATTTTGCTATTAAAAACTGTGCAAACACATTTACAGTTACTTAAGTTCCCTTCCTTCACACCTTAAATAATTAGCCTCGTAGATAGAGACATAGTTTAATTTCACGGTTCAATCCTTACAAACCTTGTTGATTACGGGCATGCGCACTCGACGAAACTCCCATGGTTTCAAGCGCCTCGTTAAAATACTTCAGCAACTAAGTAACAGCCTGTGACATTACATTTCACTTCATCACAAAGCCCTCTTAACACAAAACACTTCCACCTCACGAGACTCTGAAGTTTGCACAATCTTTCAACCCCATTCCTCTCCCAAACATCGACATTCTTGCTCCTCCTGATGTAATATCCTCAACACATGGCCCTAGGCTACGTTAAGTGATTATCACTATGTATCGATCTAAAAACATATCAACATGGATAAAATAAAAAATTTCACTCAAGCCTAAAAGCTTTACTCATATAAAACATAAGTGGACCCAGGCGTCACTCACACAATATAATAGAATGCTAAAGATGGAGAGATTTGGGGCTCGATCCCGGTCGGGTGTACTGAGAGTGTTTTTTTCTTAAATGGTTTTACACTTTTCCTCCACACAAATTCGGGCACATTTCCTCCTGAATTCAACCTTCCTCATTCGCAACACACTAGAGTAATTAGTACATATGCGTACAACCCGAATTGGTAGTAAAACGCGGTGCTAAAAAAAAACGAGAGGAATCTGTAGACTTTTATGACGTCATTTGCTTTCCATTTTCTTCCTTCTTTAGATAGGATAATTCTCACAAAGCTCGACAGTCCCTGATCTTCATAGATAAATCGTACATTTCATACCATTATAACCATCGCCACCAGTGGACGTTACTGGAATAGCTGACTTCACTAAATATCACCTCTAAGGAAGGGAAATGAAGGTCTAAACTTTATATTAGCTCTCTCTCTCAGTTAACTGTTGCCAAATACCTTGACTTTCGGTTAAGACGGAGCTTCTGGAAACCTAGATGAACTAGCTTTGCGAGACTTGTCTAATATTAATTATGATCTCCTGCTTCGGTGGCCGCATTGTCTAAGGCGTCACTATCGTGTTAGACCAGACTGTCGATGACAGAGAGATCAGGGCTCGAATCTCGGTCAGGTGTACTGAGGTTTTGTGTTAAAAAATTGTTTTCCACCCTACCTCCACGCAAATGCGGGTAAATTTCCTCCTGAATTCAACCTTCCTCATCCCTAACTCATTACCGTAATTAGTAAATATGCGTACAACATAAACAGGCAGTAAGATGTAGTGCTAAAAAAAATAATTAAGGTCTTTCGACAGTAAAAGTTTTATTGCACAATTTTAACAAGCATATAATAGTGTGATATTATGATTAAGCTATAAATAGTGATTCAACGATTTTAAATCATTACAATTCACAACTAATGAAACACCCAGGTAAACCGTACGCCGGCTTCCTTATCCTGTCGGTGTTGCTGGAATGGGCTGACACATTGCTACT
This sequence comes from Timema bartmani, assembly GCA_902151455.1. Taxonomy (NCBI): domain Eukaryota; kingdom Metazoa; phylum Arthropoda; class Insecta; order Phasmatodea; family Timematidae; genus Timema; species Timema bartmani. The sequence continues at coordinate 199,354 of CABFWB010000959.1, forward strand.
TTCTATATATTATATCAAATTAACCCCCCTACACCCACCTATGGTAAGCTACCTGCCAAAATATTAGACACTCCAAAAATGTTAGTGATTCAATATTGTTGAATTACCTTAAAAGAAGATTGACAACATAAAACAATAGAATGATAGCACTGTTTACAAATAGTAAACATGCAGTTCCTTCAAGAGATCAGAGTCAGAACCTTATTGGAAAATTCGCGCACTACGGTTTTAAATGTAGCTCCGTCCACTAAACCGGAGTGACACAGAAAAATCCCTCTTGTTCCCGCTCAGCTCCACTCGACTCCAATCGAACTCATAAGTGCTATGAACTCTTGGAAGTGATTCACCAGTAGTACCAAATGGTTACAAGAATAATATTAAGACACGTTTATAAAGGTACCAATGTGATTAAGACCTCGAGGCAATAGTTGATGTCATTATGATAGCAAAAGTAAGACTAAAATTTTAATTGTTTAGAAAAAAAAATACCAATGGGCTGATGGGAAACGTAGAAATAAAATGTTCGTATTCAATCAAGCACGCAAATATACAGGACGAGGCATTTAAGTTGAGACACCAATATATCCTGAAATCGAAGCATTTTAGAGAAAATTGTTTCAAACAAAAGTTGTTGGTTTTTTAAGGGTGAAATAAAACAGAAATGGTAAGTTTTGATTTGTTAGGGGTTATTTCAAGGTCAACTTTGTTTTTTTAATGAAAAACTATAATTTATTTTACGGTATTTTACTCTACATAAAATAAAAATCTTTTGCCGAAACTCTTTTTATCTAATATCAATTTTTGATGATATTTTAACTCATATTTTTATAACACTTTTTATTAAATTATGTTATTCTTTATTACGTTAAATGCAATATCATTTATAAAATTACTTCAATAATTGCTAGAAATGATGTCTATTAATATCGATACAATTTTAATGTAAAAAACATTCAAGAATAAATATTGCTATAAAAGAATAAAAGTTAAAATATCTTGAAAATTCTATGTCTATTAATAAAGATTCAGGTAAAAGTTTTTTTGTGTAAGATAAAATTCCGTTAAAATAATTATAGCCTTTCATTTATTTTATAGGTATTTATAATATTTATCAAACGTAACAGTTGCATAGCACATGACTTGACGTATGAATACGTCAAAGTAGATCTGGTAGATTTATTTATCTGTCGAATATGTACATTCGTAAGAAAATTGGGTTATACCTTGTCCCTTTCTGATTTAGGCCATTCTCCATTCGTTTCTACATTCATTCAAGGACTAAGAATATATTACCACAAAAAGTATTCATTCGACGTGTAAAAGTTTGGTTGATTGTTGATCTTTAAGAGACCGATTCATCTTTCTTTAGTGGAGAAAAAATTCAACCCATCACTCATTTAGGATCAAATCACGAGTAAATTTTTTTTGCAGAACTATTGATTGGAGAAAGTTAGTTATATCTTGAAGAAAAAGTCAACAACTACAGAAAAAATATATAAAAGTATTGTGTAGGCTTTAACTTTTTTTTTGTTGGACTGATTACTACTAGTCGTCGGGAGTAGCTGTATTTTTAATCACAATACCAAGTTAGGGATGAGGAATTGAGATATTAGCATAAATATTCGGTACCCATTTTAATTCCAAAAACACCGGGAAAAAATCAGAAATAATTTAACGAAAAACTTGGTGCACTCTCCCAGGGTTCACCAATATACCAAACTAAATGGACTTGAGCTTCAGTGGTTGAATAGTAAAATTCCCCCTCACTTTTGTACCCCAGAATTTGTTGATTCATGATGCAAATTATAGATTTTATATAATCCACAGTTCCAATAAATTATCCCATCCGCCCATATGGTCTAAGGTGGTACTCTTGCAATAGACTAGACTACCGAAAACGGGGAGATAAGGGTTCGATGATGGTCGGGTGTACTGAGGTTTTTTTTCCCTAAAGGTTTTTCCATTCTACCTCCCCGCAAGTACGGTTCCTCTAAGTTAAACGTTACTGATTTCTAACAAATTAGTGTAATGAGTACATAGGCATACAACCCGAACGGATAGTATGTCACACGGTGCTCAAAAAAATTACATCCAAAATAATGTATTGAATAATCAGTTTTAAATTTTATATATATATTATATCTACATATATTATATATTTATGTATTATATATTTATATATGTATTATATATTTACATATATTATATATATTTAGTTTTTTTATTTTACGGACCTCCCTTAAATCTCTTTGAGTACTACATATTGAATACCACTGAACCAAGGCATTTGTCTCACAATAGACTTGACTGCCTATGGTGGGAAGACCAGGGTTTTAATCTCGGTTGGGTGTACTGAGAATTTTTTTTTTCCTATACGTTTTTCCACTCTTCCTCCACGCAAATTTGGGTACAATTCCTATAATTCAACCTTCTTAATTCATACGCATGTAACCCAAACGGCTAGTAGGACGAGATGACAAAATAAAAACATGGTCTTGACGTTTAGTATGCGTGCCCACCGATTTGTGTGGATCTTGAGTCAATCGGATTATTGTACTGTCTTTTATTATCTACCCTCTGCTCCGTCGACCATGCAGGAGATTGAGAAATGGAGACAGAAACATGTGTTTTATCGTTCTACTGATGTTGCTATCGTTGTGATGATATAAACGGTTGAACGTTTGGCGATATATACATTCAATGGATGCACTACTGTTCCTGTTCTATTGTAGCACTACTGTTCCTGTTCTATTGTAGCACGCCTCCTCCTTTAACCATCCCCTAAATTCGTGATGGCTTGTCACTTGCTGAACATTGTGTCATGCTGTATTATCCTTTACAAAGGGCTGTTTGTGTTCTGCTGAAGGGTGAAGCCTATTGTGTTATCAATAGGACACTTGAACAGCTCCCTATCACATCACACCTTACCTCTAGGCTGTCCCTAGTAGTGTTCTATTTCTCTGCACCGCGTCTAGGGTGGTATAATACGCTCATATTTATTTCATAAAATAAACTTTTTCTTTAACGAAAGAAAAATATTAAATTCATAAAAAACCATTTGATAGTATATCTGAGGCAGTCTTTGACGAAGGATGTGTAGTTAAAACTCAATTTTCTTACGAATAGACAGATATGACTGATATTAAATATACTATACTACTTTCACGTATTCATACGTCAAGTCATCTGATCTGTAGCTGTAACTGTTGCTATTATATTATAAATACATATAAAAAGTCATTACTAACTAGAGTTCTGTGAACATTAGAGCTCGCTTTCTCCATTCAAACAATTCTAAGAATACCATGTTAAGAATGATATCACGTTAGATTATCATTATGATAGCCTTAAGGCCCGTTGACACGGTATTAGTGGACTAATGCAAATTTACTAGTATTAGCTTACTAACATGCTAGTTGTGTTGACACGCATTTTTCACTTGTATTAGTATCGCTTCTAAAAACATGGCTGAAAATGAAGTGGTGCTAACTGACCTCTCTATTGGAGCCTTTTTTTTCATCACTGCTTCTGATTTCTCGTTCGGGTTATTAATACGCATATACTAATAATTACGCTTATGTGTTAGGAGCTAGAAAGGGTGAATTTAGAATAAGAATGGGTGGCCAAATAAATTACAATTTTTCAGTAAACGCAATGTATCATAACTAGTTGACATAAAAACGTTTGTGATTAGTATGGCTAATATTTCTTAATTCCTTTATACATTAAAATATGTTTCAGTTGATCCCAAATAATTATTTTATTATTTTGCTTGATTTGTTATAGCTCACTTAGCATACATGATCAATAAAATTAAACTCAAATAAAGTGAATAAATCCAAATAAAACCAAACTAGGTTAAACATTTTTTTTATAAATAGGCCTAACCCAGGTTTTTTCAACCCTGTTTTAAATGTTGGTATAATAATAATAATAACAAAATATCTTGTTAAATGCTAGCTAGCAAGGCCTAAAATATTCCTTAAAAATAATAATAAATTAATTTGTAGATTAGTTTAAATATAAACTATCTGGTTTGCTATGAGACAATAATATAATGTTGTGTATCTACTCAAGTTGCCAAAGCATTACTA